>CAAKMY010032416.1:0-16687 GCA_901111285.1 Corrigiola litoralis | reverse complement strand
TGCATGGTGTAAGCCAAAGGTTAAGTAGGGAAGTTGTGTCAAGTCAGGGCAAAGAGAAGGAGAATTTGAGCAAATTATCAACAACGAAGTACCAAAAGTAGCAATTTGCAATAACGGGCCGGGCCTCTAACGGGTCGGGGCGGGTTAAAATTTAGTCTCCAGTTTTTTGGTTTATTTTTGAAGATAAGAATTAAAATAATAGTAGAGTTTCAATATCATATTAAAAGTTAAGATATTTGTTATGTGTAATCATATGGATATGTAATTTGTTTATACGGGTTTTGGATTAAGTCAAGTTTAGATCAAGGTTATTCACGTCGGGTTTAGATTAGGGTCATTCATACCAGGTTTATAAGTATTTTGATTGAGTTTTTAATCAATAAATAAATAAACTTATCTATTTGCTAATTAAACATATGTATAGATTATGAAGAATGATCGTTATAAGAAGAAGGGAGAGAAGAACTCAGTAAGAAGATGTGTATAATCAACTAATAAATATGAGCATGTAGGTTATAAGTATCTAATTATATCAAGATGACCAACATACTATTGATTGATGGAATATGAAAGGTGAACACAATTTATCTAATTCTACATGTTTTACCGAACAAAATGATAAATTATTTTTTTTTCATTTTTAAATATCCATTAAACTGTCTGCTAGCTGTCCTCAAATGGTGAACTTTTTCGCTTATTAGATAATAGTATAGATTAGTACTCAACAATACCATCCTCCCTCATTTACTGTAAACTCACCTCCATTTTCTCCTTGAATCTCTCCTCTACATTTATACGGATTACCATCATTAATTATGCTTCATTGGTTGTTTTCTCATCTTCCCTCTTAGCCCCTACTCTTTTTCTTTTATCGACATAGCGACATTTATCATGGTAAAAAAGAAAACTTTTTGTGTTCTATTCTTTCATTTCTGGCCAAGGTGGACGCATAACACATTAAGCCCTTCATCAATCATGATATCATATATTGTGGATTTTTCTTCAAAAAATTTAAATAAAAATTACTCCAACGATCTCTACTGAACTGGTGAATGGGAAAGTGTACAACAGACTTGTCAAAATTAAAACAGGTCATACATTAATGATGCTTTTTATTTATTTTAATTTTTTTGCCTATGTAACCAAATTTTCTTATCCTCGTAAAAGATTATACATAATGAATGTGCTATAAAAATGTTAAATATGAGTCAAGCTTACTATTTGTTATGTTTCTCTCTAATGTTATATATATACTCATGTTTGATGCTGGAAGTTGATATGTTGTGACATGTCAATGTACAAGTTTTACTTCTATATTACTATTACTTATGTTCCTCATACCAATTGTTAATGGAGCTTAGGAGTTGAATTATAATTTGTTCAATTATGCTATGTTTCTATAGTGTATTTATCAATGCTTTTTTTTTTCTTGTGCTTTAATCGCTTATGTAAATGAAAACAAGTTTGAGATCAGAGTATTTATCTCATTTTTTTGGATTTTTCTTACCCTATTTTAATGACTACATAGTTCAAATTAGAAATATGATTCAATTAAGGGCTCTTATTTTTAGGGGCGGATCTAGGGGGTTCAAGGGGTACAAATGATAATGAACCGACTTTTGAGAAAAAAATAAGAAATGTGTAATGTTGGAAGTTTGATTTCAGTTTAAATATGAAGAAAAAGGTGTCACTTAGGTTATAACTGGATCCTTGCCTCCTTGGCTTATTGAATTGGTAGCAGCAAACATTCATAAAGTGTTGCGTACTTAGGACGTCTATTCATAAAATGTCGAGACAGGCCTGGTGGTAATTTCTCATATCCGGATGTAGTTTTCATCTTTCACAAGACACTTTGATCAGAAGAAGAGGAGAGATTTCACGTGAACTTTTGGAAGTTGACTCATTCACAACGACACAGCATACAACATGATGCATTCATGGCAAAAGGGGTGTAGTCTGTAAAGGTTTGTGATTCGATGGAGAAATCCAAAATTGGGACTAGGAGTAGGGGCGAAAGATAAACAAAGGACGTAAAAGAAAATTATGTGATGTCCTATTGTTAGGTGAATACTTATCAAGACCGACATGCATGCATTCATGGTGCCATGTTTAGACAAATATTGTTTGTTATATCTGCGTCCATGAATGACAGTTGATGAAACCAGGATACGACAATGAATGGCATATACATTAATTCTCTTCCAATAAAAAGGACAAAGTTGTTTTCTGGTTGCAAGAAGATGCATGCATATTTGTACAGTTATACAAACACCTGGCGTCTTGCGATGTGGTTTTGCATTTTCAATTGATAGGAACTCACAGCAGTTTATGTTTAGTTTCTAATGACATTAAAAGAGTTTTTATGTAGGACGAGTTGACGACCATTTATGCGAATCCTTAAAGCAAAACTTTTTTCCATAAGACCTTTTCATGCTGGTCCCTAATGCATGGATTCCTCTGCCAAAATTGAAGATGATAAACAAAAGCTTAGTGTCAGATAGACGGAATTTTTATGCTTCATAAGCAGCAGTCGGTGAGCACCTTCTTACTGCTCATCGGCAGACTGAAAGTTTATTGCTACTGTATGATGCTATGAGTATCTCCACTCCTAGTCTCCTCGGAATATTTCTAATCATTAGGTTCTAGCCCTCTGTTTGTAATTTGGAAAAAATAAAGTGTCAGGTTAATGAACATAGAAACTAACAAGTTACTCCACCTACGATCACTTGGTTCCAATGTTTACGCTTGAAAACAGAATACTTGTATAGGCTGCATCTTTTATTGTACGAGTAGATGTTAAATTAACAAGAGTAATTAAAACGAAATCAAGATTAACATATTTGAACCACCATACATTATCTTCATGAATGACACTCCAAGGGCCAGAGAGTTGATATCAAGTTGTGCCATATATATAGTACTGATAGCAACAGAAGGTTCCACAAGAAGCTGTGGCCTGGCATGTGGGGTTAAATGTTTAACCTTTTGCATAAGTTAATTAATAAGTGTCACAGACTTGTGAACTTATTCGAGTCCCAATATCTTTTTCATGTGATTCTCCAACAGATCAGAGAGGAAAAATCAAAGTGGTCTTGAGGCTTGAGCTCTATATAAACCTCCTTGCTCTTCTTCCTTTCGTAATACACATACCAAATACGAAGTAATGAAGAAGCTTCTTGCTTGTTTCATCTTCTTCCTCATCGCTATGCAGGTACGATATGTAATTCACATAAGAATTTGCTCGATGAGTTAATTACTTGTACATCCAGCTTATTTTACAACAAAAGTATTAACATTTTTCTGATCCTTAACTGTAGGTCTTCAGCGACGAGTTGTCTGAAGGAAAATATTCACTCAGTAAAGTGAGTCTAGTTTTTGCCTCTAATATCAAAATTTTCACTCAAACACTACATTTTGATTAGTTAATCGTTTAATGTTTGCTATTCCTAGATGCATGGAGAACATTGGAAAGGTCCACACAAAAAAATGCCTCTACTGCCGAAGATAAGTAAGTCATGTTATCGCTTTTCGAATGAAATTCAATACTTTATTCACCAAATAACAAGCTATGTTTTATCGAAAATTCATGCATGAAACAAATTTTATGAAGCGCAGTACGCCAGTACATGCCTAGCTTGATTATTTGGTGATCATCGACTGGAATGTGCATGTTACTGTACAATATTTGTGGCCAAACAGAATGATGATATTATAGATTATAGTCATAGTGAAGTTTGTCTTGTGGATGGTCATGCAGATTGCCACTTTGCTTGTGCAAGGAGATGCAGCAAGTCATCAAGGAAAAATGTGTGCGATAGGGCATGCAAAACTTGCTGTTTCAGGTGCCGTTGTGTTCCTCAAGGTACCTATGGTAACAAGAATTCTTGCCCTTGCTATGCCAGTCTAAGGACTCATGGCAATAGGCCCAAGTGCCCTTGAATATTAACGAAGGATTTCTATTTGCCCCCTCTTATTAAGTTAAGCCAATAAGGCTAACGAAGCAAAATTAATCTTGTTCCGGGTAATGTATGTATTGGACAGTTTTTCACATTCATGCTCTAAGTGTTCTTGAATAAACCTTTCGTAGAGTTTTTTCTTTTTGTTTCAAACAACAGACTACATTTGGTTATAAAGTTTCTTAAAAACAGCATTGTGTTATTAGAACCCTCACAATTGCAAAGTGAGCAATATGAAAGTCGTATTCAAGAATAACAATGATCTGTCCAGCAGACAGCAAATTACAAATTTACAGCCATGCTTTTTTGTATTTATTGCTCTATTGCTACTTGTGTTTCACTTCAATGACTTCACATAGTCTCCAACTTCCATATGAAATTAGGCATAAGGGCAATTTTGTAGAAAAAAACAAATACATAGAAGGAATCTAATTCCTTCCTTGGGCTTGGGCAAACACAACTACTAAGTTTAGGAGTCCAACTTTAGTTCCAGTGGACTATGCCAGTTTGGGGCCCAATTCAGTTTCCTATAAGAGTATGGGCTCTTGATAAGGTTTGGTATGGTGTTGTGTGGGTTGCCCAATTCAATTCAGGTGGAGTTAATGGACTCACACATGAGGGGGAGATTGTTGGAACTTCATGTGTGAGTTATTTGTCCCATACCGGTAGATTGAGTGAGATGACTTATGTATATAAGTTTAATGGGCTACTCCTTCTATTGCCAATTGGTTTTAGGATGAAACCTCACTAGACTTATGGTTTGGGCCGAACTCCTCCTCGGTGTTCACTCCTCTAAAATGGTATCATTTCCTTGCCAACTCTAAATTACACGTTAAAGATAACTAAATATTAGCTTTTTGAGCTCGGGACTCTGAATTTATGAATTCAAACTTTCCGTAAACAACTTTAATGACTTCACATCTTTGCCGGTGTAAAATTTCACAAGATCATAAGAATATATAAGTCCATGCTCTGACTTTTGCACAACACATAAAACAACCTAATTTTCACATATGCAAAGCCAAAGGATAGAACTTCCAAATACACACATGACTCTCAATGTAGAGGAGAAGGCAATTCCCACTAAAGAGAAAGCAATGCTTCTAATCCTTCCATACAAGATGAGAGGATTACTAGAAACAAACAAAACTAAAGCATAAACTTAGAGAAATTAGCAAAGAGAAAGGAAAGAGGGCAGGCTGGAAATTAAACAATAAAAAATGGCCATTCCCAGCGTGAGAATTTAGTTTTTTCACAGGATAAACTGTGCGCTTGGAAGGGAAGGGAGAGGAAACTATTTTTTTTTTTTTTTGGTGAATCCCAAACCACCAATTGAGTGTAAGTGGGTCTTCGAGGCTATTAAGGAATTGGGAGTGGATTTTGAAATTTGTTGGATCATCAAGGTGGATCGGTTTGCTGTGGACCATGCTTACAAGATGGCAATAGATTGGAGGAGCATCTCCAACGTAAACCTTGTAAGTGTGCACTTAAGAGTTTATTTGGATTGGACTTTGTCAAAAAAAAAAATAAAAGGAAAATTTTAAACAAACATTTCGCCTAAGGAAAATAAGTATTATGTTTGTGGATGAATAAATGCAAGTGTACATAAACAGATAAAAACTTGCATGCAGTGTAGCAGGTCTAAGTTACAAACACAATGACAAATTGTAGGAGAACCAAAAGGTGAGGCTAGTGTATTAAAAATGTACGATACATAAACAGGACATTGATCACATTGATCGACATATCCTCTCATTCTGACCCCTGGGTTCCTGTTTGCATACCTCAAATACATGTACCCTAAAACTACTTACAGAAATCAAATGTGTCAAACTCCTCTTCAGTAAAACAATTCAGAGCTTCGGCTTGTTGGTTTTCCTATGGTTATCTCTTTAGCTTTCAAGGGCACTTCTTCCTGCCGCCGATGGTGGTTATGGTGTTCCAGCAAGGACAGCCTTCATTCCCTACATGTCCTGCTGGCACGCAGTTGCAGCGCTGGCAACAAGTCATGCATGCCCTAAAGCACCTCCTATATCTTGATGCTATGTGGCACCTTTGGTCACACTTAAGCTTGCAATCTGCATCATTTGTCAGATATTACATTCTCTTTTTTTACAGGTCCAAAGAGAGACGTACTCCATCACAAAAAGGGTATAAATATTCTTCTTTAACTAATATTTTGGTAAGAATGAATTAAGAAACAATAAACACACAATACCGGAATGACAGAAGCTCTTACCTATATCTGCACCTAGAAATGCACCCAGAGCCCTTTCTGTTGGGTGTGCAATGCAGACTTCCAACTGTAGTTCCAAATTAGAAGCCAAAAACAAAGTATTACTCTAGGATATTGAGCATGATAGGAATGATCTCTACTCTATATTTCTTAGAACCAACTTCTTTCAACAGAGCACCAATGGTTCCTTTTCTAAGGTTAAATTTAGCAATTCAGCTAAGGTAAATGATAATTTGCTCTAGTACAAACACGAAGATGATCTACCTTTCTTTTCTTTAGCCAACATCATCTAGCAATTATGAGAGCCTTTTTTTATTTTTTCTCAATGACATATATATTCAGGTATTAGAATATAACTATTGATAAATGTCGACCCGAGTTACCTGATCTACATCTTCAAAACTTTACCATGCAGTCCTAAACAATACCATCCCTGGCTCAATTTCTCTTTATTACCATGCATACAATGTAATAAGTTTATGGAGAAAACATAGCTTTCATATGATCGAAATGAAGCACGTACCTCATGTGAGAGAACAAGGCAAACAATGGTGAGGAAAAGGATTCTATTGGTGCTAGACATTGTTTTTTTACAATTAAAATCATACGTTTGAATTCGTGAACGACCCAAAATCAAGTAGAAAGGCTCTAAATGTTACGGAGACCTATTCTATTTTGAGGAGAAGGGACTGATGATGCTGAATTTGCCAGCCAAAAACCTCAAAAGAAAGGGAGGTTGTTAGCTTCTCTTTGTTTTGGGCAAATAGTATAGTTGGCAACTTAAAACTTAAATGTGGAGGGTGTTTAGTTATCTCCTTGCTATTCTTAGGGTGTAATTGTATCTCCTCTAATTTTTTGCCCTTCTCTGCTTGGGTTTGGTTTAAAATAACTGGAAGTACTTGTTAAATATAATTCCGATTTCTGACTTCGATATATGATCGATCCTCTATAGACAACACCTCTAAATTGACTCCATTTTAGGCCTTCAAAATTGCAACAAATGACAAGGACGCCTAGATTTAATCTCCTTCATTTTTTTTTAGAGGCAGAAAACAAAAGAGTGACATAAGTAATCATCTTGTTTTTCTAAAATGTTGCCATAATAACTATAAGGATTAAGGAGGCTCATCAATTATGTTGAATTGATATTATCTTCATCACACTTACGCTTCTGTACTAATAATAGTTCTTTCCGCGGCTTGCGGAAAAAAGCTCTTGCAGTATATGCTTATTATCTTGCTGTAAAACCTTGTAAAAGCCAAATCTTTTATCAGACTTCATCAGACAGTGCAAACTTCCTGATATCAGTTCAACTGTTCAAGTATCTTTATCATGTGTGATGTGTACAAGTACATATGACATCGCTCCATACATTGCCACTAACAGATATGCTATTCAAATTTTATACACAGAACAAATAATGACAGAATAAAGATCATCTAAAACCTAGCCCAGCAGCGAGTGCATTGTGCAATACAATCTCCTTTACAATCAACATTATAACCCAATACTTTGGGATTACGAAGAATAAGATTCCGCAAAGGTTTTCCAGTTATGCCCCACTGCTTTTCTAGGATCTGCACATTATTCTTCAGCTCGTTATCAAGGCTGCAACCAAGAACTTCAGGGAACTTTTTAAGAACTTTGTAGACATCATCGTCAGAGTGGGTCAAACTCCTAATATACTTCAGTACTTCGTTCACTGTTTCCTGATTTGGAATTTCCACTTTCCGCTCCTCACCCCAGTATGGTGATCGAACCTGACCAAATGCTTTCCCCAGTATCTTGTCCTGCTCTTCGATGCTGAAGTTAAAGACCGACAGAGCTTCCCTGCAAGCTGCCCATTTCTGTGAATCTTCATTGCTCAATGTAATATCTAGGGCTGGAGCTATTGAATGTAGCTCCCATCTCTTGGATGAAGGACTGTTGATCCTGGAATTTCGGGTCAGTTTCAGTGGAACAACATTGAGTGGATTGACTGGTGAAGTAGCTGGTGCAGAATCAGGCTGCATTGAAACAGGTGGTCACACGAAAATAGAAACCAATAAAACAAGAAAACTTCATTGGATCTGTGAGGAAGCTGATGGACAATACTATTTGTAGGCTTTAGTATGCTTTCTTGTTTTGTAATATTGGACAGACTTTTTTCAAATTCGATTCAGCAAAGGATCATTACTGATTAAAAGTGCAACCATACAAAGTAGAAAACAGGGAAAGGGAATAAATTGAGGAAGCAACAATTTGCAGCTAACATAATGTTCTTAATTTCTCTCACAAAAAGTCACCACTCATATCGGATTTTGGGAGTAAGTTATCTCCTAATATAGAGAGATAGTGTGGGTTAGCTTGGGCTTTTGAAGCACTAACCCTCCCCCTCAGCATGATCCCTAGCCTAGATTATACATACAAATTGTAAAGGGTGCCCTGTGGAGAGCAGTACTGAATTCAACTGTTTATATATGCAAGTAATGTGCAATTCAATATACAGTTGTAGTCTTAGAGTCATGGTTACTACATGACCTTGTTCATAATTTTAACACATTTGCATTTCTGCAAATATTCAAGAACATATAATATAGTCTATGCAACGTCATTCTGGCAAACAAGATCCTAGATAAGCAACTTACAGAAAAGTGCAATGGTGACCCACGATAAAGTGTCCAAACTGGTGAAGGTAAAGACTTTGCCAGCATCCCTGCACTGTTTGGAAACTCCAATATATGAGGTTCAGTCAAGAACAGTGATCATTTATTAATCTGTCAAGAGCTAAACTTAAAACAGCTTGGTTTCAGTCGCTTTAAGTCATATAATGGTCAGAATTTGATACTTCATCCATGTTTGCATTCAGGTATACAAAACCAAAGGTAGACGACCAAGTCAGACAACACAGATATTAGGGCCAATGGCTACAGAAATTTGGAAATTATGGATCCCTATTACGATCACAATTTGGAAAATAGATAAGCGCACACACAGGAAGTAGGGAACGCTCTACCCTCAAACCCTTGTTACCCATAAAATATTCATATATCAAGTCTGGCAATGTGAGAATATTGTTAATACTCACTTCTGCACTCATTAATCCCTCTCAAATTCCAATTACATTTAACTACAAGAAGCAAAGAAAGGATTTTGAACTAGCACCAACATATAAACTGAATCTCAACCAATATGACACATCGTGCATAATACGTTCCTATCCCGTAGCAAGGAAGCAAATTCAGCAAACAGCAGAGCTCCTACACAAGCTCACACAAGAGAGGAACCGACAAACCGCTACACGTCTAAGAAAGACGTTACAGTCATAATCTACAATTTCTCATATAACCAAATAAAGTGTGAACCAAAAATGAACATACAAGCCAAGACACATAATTTTACTGACCTTGTTTCCCCTGCTTCAGAAATTACATTTTCATGAAATCACAGACTGGCCTTGTTTTAAGTGGCTTCATTAGCATGCACATAAACACATGACAATACCCTTCATCAAACAATAGCAAAGTGAAATTACCAATATCATTTTTCCTATCAATAATCCGTGTACAACAACAAGATCAAATTCATCAAAAATCATTTTTCTACATGTTTGACTTTCACCTCAATCAAACAACAGAATAAGTCCCAATCAGAACTCTTCTCATCATTCTACTTGCAATCAAGAATAACAACCACATCAACCAATCTTCCATCTCCCTTTTGAGCTAACCAATCCATTTAACAGCACTGCATAACTATACAAAAGATAATCTTACAGTTTTCATTCTCAAATTGGGTAGAAAAGCAACCCCAAGTTCTGATCACCTCCATTCACTATCACTCTAACTAGAGCTCCATTCTAAGTGTTATGACCTTTAACATATATTTAAGCCAAAAGGGCACATTTCTTCTATGATCATACTACTAAATTGATGTCAACAAGACCATCAATATAAAAACTATAGTAGCAACAATTTAAAAGCAGAAACTTTGCAAGAAACCAAGTCACAATATATAATACGAATGATATGATTAATAAAGATTGTACCTCGAAAATTTGCAGAGATGGAGAAATGAAGTCGAGCTATGGATAGTGAGTGCTTTTCTACTTAACGGTCCAAATGTAATACCGTTGATGAATATTATTTTGGTCGAGTAATAGTCTCTTGGAGCAAGTTAATAGCCGTTCATTAAATTGACTTTTATGGATCGTTGAAAGGTGCTTGCGTTGGTCAAGCCCACAAGCATTTGAGCCGATGGGCAGCTTAGTAACAGGCCCAATTGAGAGTGTGACTTAAAGTAGTAGTACAAGTTGTATGAGATTCCATCATGAAATCAAATGGCAAAAGAAAGAGTAATTAATTTTACTTATATGATGGGTGTGAGTGTAATTTGAAATTGTTAGAGCTTATTTATCCAATCATTGTAGATTACTAATCAGTTCATAACGAAAAGTCATGATGCATATATGCATATATTATTCGTAAAACATGTAGTAATGTAAATGTATCATTGTTACAATAGAGTGTATATAATCATACTTATGGGTAGACATGGAGAATTACTAAGCTGACTTCCAGAATGTCGATTAAGTGGACTATAAGTCACGCCACAACACCATACCGGTCCACAACTAGGAATTCGACAAAATTGGTAGGGTGCATCCGAAAGGGTTGAAGAAGGTCCAAGGGAAATTCTTATACCTAGTACTTCCTTTTTTTGTTGGGGATAAAATAGAGTTATATAAATAAATCATCTTAGCAAACTATAATTTTTACGAATAATAAAGGTTTAAAGTAATGTAAGGCCGCCAATATGTTTGTATATGATAATATTACAAGAAAAACATTTTTTTGGTTTTTTATTTTCATGTTTTATTAATTACATAGCGAAAATACATAAAAATGCCTTTGGATGGGTCTTCTTGGGCATGTTAGTGGTTTCATAGTTGATTGTGTATGGTTAAGGTGTGGCACACTTATTTTGACCCTATCCAAAGCTGGGACCCCGGAAGCCCGGGCGGGGCGTGGGTTATAGTACACGAAAACGGCCCTTTTTGTGTCATTTTTTGGTGTTTTTGGAAGTGTTCCAAAAGTGACCTAGCATACCAATAGGAAGTATAGGAGTATGTTTGGGGCCATTGTTCCTTGGTTTCGGTGCGTGTTTCCCGCTTGAGACAAGCATTAGCCTCATGGACAAAACTTTTGTTATGGGCTATGCTAAAGCTATTTTTTGCCACATTTCTTGCTCCATTCTCCATTATATGTGTCTACTATGCTTCATGCAAATTTTCGCCCATTTCCGAGCCGACATTTTTGGGACCGTTTTGTTTGTGCGGACGTTATAGCCTATTAAAACGGCCTATACGCTAAGGTTCGGCCAATTTTCAACGGATCCGGAACGTCCCAAAATTTACCAAGCATGTTGATAGGGTGTTTTGGAGCATAATTGAAGCATAGAACAATGCCATTCCTCCTTCTTGATAGTTTTACGGTGTGTTTACCGCTCGATTCGAACATGTGAGCAATGGACTAAACCGATGGTTTGGGCTACGCCTATGATACTTTTTGGCAATTTTCTTGTTTCGTTATTCATTATTTGTGTCTAGGATGCCTCCTGCCAATTTTAGTCTGATTCTATTTCGGGGCCGAAACGAGGTGTTTTTGTGGATAATTTTTCGTGGATAATAGTCCACAAAAATCGGCTTTTTGGGTCGATTTTTGTTTTTCCGGAAAAATTCCCGAAAAGTGACCTAGCATGCACGTAGGGTCTATTGGAGCATATGTCAATGTCATTCCTTCGTCTTGATAGTTTTACGATGTGTTTACCGCTCGATTCGAGCATGTGAGTAATGGACAAAACCGATGGTTTGGGCAATGGCTAGGCTTCTTTTCCCCAATTGTCCTGTTCACTTCTTCATTATATGTGTCTATGATGTTTCCCGCCAATTTTCGTCCGATTATATTTTGCGGCCGAAACGAGGTTTTTTCGTGGATAATAGTCCACAAAAATCGGCTTTTTGGGTCGATTTTTGGTTTTCCGGAGAAATTCCTGAAAGTGACCTAGCATGCACCTAGGGACCATAGGAGTATGTTTTGGGCATGTGGGCACGTATAGCCTTGGTCTATGGTGTCCTTTGGCTACCCCAAGCTGTGACTTGGTTAGACAAATAACCTCGGCATAACTTTTTTACTTTGCCTAGGCTTGCCAAGCCTGTCTTTGGTGCCCATTGGCTTTGCATGCCTAGATATATTTTTCCATCTTTTTATTGGTTAAAAATACATCCTATCCCTATGTAGTTAGCTCTTTTTTTTTTCGAGTTAGTCATATGTTTTTTTTTATGCTAGAAGAGAGGAAGAACCTCAACTAAGAATGGCTAGACCTTACAAGACGAGGCCAAGCTACACCCAAATTATCCTCTCTAAGAATACTTCTAAGGTCTTGATGTGGTGCTTGAACTATGATCATCCTTTCCACGCAATCGACCCCTCTATTGGCTAGCCAATCCGCGGCTCAATTTCCCTCCCTAAACACATGCTCCAACTTGATGCTCCATTGTTGGTTGTGAATGAGATTGCGGCAGTGAGTGACAAGATGTTGGAGAGGCCCATGGGGGATGTACTCTCCTCTCATTAACTCAGCGCAAGTCTTGTTGTCAATACCAACCGTAACCTTGCAGAAACCTTTATTCCAAGCTATCTCAAGTCCTCTAGCCAAGGCTAGCAATTCAGCTCGCATGGATGAACAAATACCTATTGAGCCATAATACGCAGTTAGGAAATTTCCCATTGAATTCCTGAAAATTCCGCCTATGCCAGCCACCCCTGGGTTTCCCTTAGACGCCCCGTCTGTATTGAGACAAATCCAGCCTTCCTGCGGGGGAGTCCATTTGATCCCCACCTCAAGCATAGTACTACCCGGAGAGTGTTGGAGCTATGAGAATTTATCAAACGCCCTCTTGGTTTCCGCAAACTTTCGAACAAGGAATGGTCTTGAGTCTAAAGGAATAGTATCAGCTCGATTGAAGATCATTGCGTTGCGCCACTTCCATATCCACCAACAAGTGGTAGCAAAGAAAATAGGCCAATCGCTAGGCGCACTGGGGTTGGAATTGCTTATGTTGTCAACAATCCAAGCTAACAGTGAGCCTTGATAAAAGGAAGTGAGTCTTGAAATCGACCTAAGCTCGTACCAGATATGAAACTTCACAGTCTCTAAGGAGATGCAACAACGATTCCTCACCGTCATCACATCGGGGGCAAAGTGGCGAGTCAGCGAGATTTCGCTTAACTCGATTCACGTTGCAAAGAACTCTATCGTGGGCAACTAACCAGAAAAACATGCGCACCCGCTGCTGGACAGGGAGCTTCCAAATGATACTCCAATGATCACAAGGAGCGCCATCGAGGTCCTTTCTTATGATCTGTAGAGCTGACCGAAAAGTGTAACCTCCGTTTGCAGAGCCATTCCAATAAAGCGAGTCCTCACTAGAATCATCATTTGTGAGCTCTATCGAGGCTATCTGTTGAAGTGTCTGGGCAGGAAGGAGATCCGCAAATGCTTCCCAATTCCATCCATGAGGTGAAGACCACATTTCACCAACCGTGCTGCCTAGCAACCTTGCTGGAATTTCTGAGGTAACAAGATCCGAAAGTGGACAACTGCCAACCCAAACATGATCCCAGAACAAAGTGGTTTGGCCATTGCCAACCGCCGAGGCAACCCCTTGAACCACAAGCTTGGTGTTCTCTACTATCCCCGACTAAACATTAGACATTTTGGTGCGGCGGGTGAACATGTCCACATCACAACGCCAGTTGCAATACTTCGCTCTCAAAACCCGTGACCAAAGAGTTTTTGGCTCAGCTAGCACCCGCCAACCTGACTTTCCAAGAAAAGCCGTATTCGATTGACGTGCTGAACGTAACCCTAGCCCTCCATTCTCTTTGGGTTTCTGCATCGCATCCCAAGAGATCAAATGTACCTTCCTTGTTGTCTCGGTGCCTCCCCATATGAACTTTCTCGTTTTCTTGTTGATGCTGTCGCAAATAGATCTAGGTATTTTTGCGGTTTGCATCGAATACGTAGCTAAAGCAGAAATGGTGGACTGTGCCAAAGTGACCCGCCCCGCCAATGACAAATGTTTAGTCTTCCAACCCGCGAGCCTATGATCTACCTTACTATCAAGGTGCGCAAAAGTTGATTTGGTGACCCGACCGTTAATAGTAGGCATACCTAGATACATGCCAAGATCGTTCGTTGCTTCAATCTCAAGGGACGAACTGATTAAGCTTTGAATATCAGACGGAATATTAGAAGAGAAAAACACCCGTGAATTCTCGTTGCTAACTTTTTCACCAGAGGCCATACAAAACATGTCAAGACATTGCTTGATGACTAGAGCTTGCTTAACCGAAGCTTCCCCAAAGAGAATCATATCATCCGCGAAGAATAAATTAGACAATTGTGGTCCATCCTTACTAGCCCGAACTGGAATCCAAACATCATCTCTAACCGCGGAAGCTATGAGTTGATGAAACCTTTCTAAGCACATAACGAACAAGTAGGATGACAAGGGATCGCCCTGACGAACTCCCCTAGTAGGTGAAAACTTCTCAGTTGGTTCGCCATTCCATAAAACCTGCATATGAGTGGAAGTGACACACTCCATAACAACGTCACATATGAGGGGTGGAAAATGCATCTCATGCAAAGTTTCGTTGATAAAGGACCACTTCAATCGATCATATGCCTTTTCCATGTCGATTTTGATGGCCATAGTACCAATCTTACCTTAAGCATACCTCATAGAATGTAGGACTTCTTGCACGATTACAATGTTGTCGGTAATCTGCCTCCCTGGGACAAAGCCGCCTATAGAAATTCGAAAGGGGAGAACTTTCTTGATGCGATTCACTAGCATCTTACTAATAATCTTGTAGGCCACATTGCAGAGGGATATGGGGCGAAACTGAGTGACTTTTTCTGGCCCATCTACCTTAGGAATGAGAACAATGTGCGTCTCATTGATGCCTTGTGGAAGCCCCTTTCCTTATAGCGCAGTTAGGACAGTTGAGCACACAACAGGTGAAACTAACTCCCGATTTTTTTGATAGAAGAGAGCCTGAACCCGTCGGGGCCACGAGCTTTTAAGGCTGCCATACTCTTAACCACGGCCTCCACATCATGCTTGGTGTAGGGTTTATTCAGGTGAACCCACATATGAGTAGGGAAATCCTGAAAGGCTTCAGAGGTGTCTAGGTAGAAGTTGATGAGTCTTCACTTGCAGTATACAGATCACGAAAATAGTCCAAAACATGGCTCTTGACCAAAGTACTATCATCAATCCACTCTCCTGCCGCATTCTTGATACTAGTGATCTTGTTTCTCCACCTACGAATTATGGTGCTTAAGTGGAAAAACGAAGTATTCATATCACCATCCTTTATAAACTCAACTCGAGATTTTTGGTACCACAAGATTTCTTCTTGCACGAGGACCTCAGTGTACTCCTTGCGCAGTTTAGCTTCCAATTTTTTAAGCCCGCGATTATGAATAAGAGATAGCTTACGCTGGCACCCCAGGATGCGCCTCTGTAAAGACCGTTTCCTATTAAAGATGTTTTTAAACACCTCCTCATTCCAAGTTTGCAATTTATCAGAGAAGCTCTTTAATCCTGGGACAAGAGGGACATTGTTTTGCCAATTCATACCGACAAACTCCTTGAATTTCTCATGTGTGAGCCAGGCAGCTTGGAATCGAAAAGGACGTTTCAAGTTATTGAGAGGCGCGAAGCGCACCATTGGGGGATATCAAGAGAGGACAATGGTCCGACTCCAATGCAGGTAAGTGCTTGACTAGGGCTTGATCAAAGCGCAACCCCCAAGAGTCGCTACAAAGAGCTCTGTCTAATCTTGCACTCTTGTGAGTACGTGGAGAGTTAGTGTTTGTGGCCGGGAAACGTTTGTTTTTATGATACACATTTGACATTAATTGTGAAATAACTATAGGAATGTCCTTTGTAAGAAGTCCGAGTAGTTATTGAACATGGCCTACAATACCTAAGACAAAGTGGTAAGAACTAGTATACAAACAATTAGCATGTTTACCGTCATTTAAAGTTTCAATTAATTGAATTATATCCTCTAAAACATATTACTAATTAACTTCTAGTATGAGATGGGATCTGAATTTAATTTTAAATTCTTTTTTTTTAGATGGTGAAGCCTCGAAACTATGATATACTAAGACACAGTTGCATGTACAAGTAAAATTTGAATGGATCCAAACCTAAATTCTAACAGTTGTTCAATAACAATTTAGTTGTTTATTTATAAATATATTGGGCATGTTCTCTACACCGTTTTTTCTGTATTTTTTGTTTTTTATTTTATTTTTCAGTAACTTTCTGTATTTTTTGTAACTTTTCTGAACTTTCTGTATTTTTTGTAACTTCTCTGGACTTTTTGTATTTTTCTGTATTTTTTGTAACTTTTCTGAACTTTCTGTATTTTTC
>CAAKMY010032395.1:0-20299 GCA_901111285.1 Corrigiola litoralis | reverse complement strand
ATTAGGTGATTACATTACACTTTCTACTAATTAGGTGATTACATTACACTTTCTACTAATTAAGCTTTAATATATTACAAATAAAAAATATTAAGTACCTCGAATACAATTTGTTACTTTATCTTCATTAAACTAGTTAAACAATAACAAAATCAATTCACTTACTTATATAAACAATTACTTTTATATAAGCTATTAAGCAAATAAAATTTTCAAAAACATCGAATGGGACTCCTATAAGAATATGTAATTTATTTACTTTTGGGAAATGAACGAAGCGTACAGATTCGTCATAGGGAAAAAAAAATTAAACCCTTAATATTTTGAGATTAATAACTTCGTTGGGTTTTTTTGGTTTTCATCATTTAGTTGAGCTTGCATCGTTCTTTCCTTTGTCCTTTCCCCCGATTTTTTGAGTAGGTTCTCTAGGGTGAAAAAGCTCTCCCTAATGAATTTTAACGCTATTACGTATCACTCGAACTTTAGACCTCTAATTAAACTTATTGGACTATCCCTTACCTCTTAATCATGATGCCAAACCCAACCCTATACTACCTAGATCTCTTAAATAAAAACTTCCATACTCCCAACTGTTAACCTTGTAAATTGATGGGACTTTCATGAAACACAATTG
Organism: Corrigiola litoralis; assembly: GCA_901111285.1. Lineage (NCBI taxonomy): Eukaryota > Viridiplantae > Streptophyta > Magnoliopsida > Caryophyllales > Caryophyllaceae > Corrigiola > Corrigiola litoralis. Next base: position 19,665 of record CAAKMY010032395.1, on the reverse strand, counting down.
ATTGAAGTTCAATTCCTACATACAAATATACAATGTACTTCTCAAGAGTCAAGATAACGAAGCAAGGTTGACAAGATCAAAGATAGCTATATCGATCCGACGGTGGGGAGAAGAAGAAGGTGGTTCAAAGAGGAGATAAAGCGTCGGTCCAATAAAGGAAAACAAAACAAATGAGTGAATGACAAAGAGATATGAAGAGACCCACTACGTACCCACATGCCATCTTTTTACGCAGTACACACACTGTCTAATGACTATACACTTTCTCTCTATTCCTTCTCTCTCCCACTCTCGAAAAACCTTCTCTTCTCAGTTTATCACCCCAAAAAAACACCACAGTTATACTTATAACAAACCCTTTTTTCGTGTCTCTCATCACGTTTATGTGCTCACCCAACTGTTTAATCCCTGGTGTTGTACATGCATCATGCATGTGTGTGTCTATAGTATAGTAATGTTTCATGTTTTCTTTTTTGGCATCTTATATATTATTATCTCTTATATCTACTTCACATCTAGTTTAGTTAAACACACAAACTCACAAAGTACAAAACCCTAAAAGAGATCTTGGTTTCTCAGAATGGCAAAAAAAACTGGTACAAGTACAGTTTACAGATCTGAACCTATAAGTTATGTTTTTATGTCTTTTTTCTTTGCCTAATTTGGTAAGTATATATATTCATCATGTGTATAGTAGAGCGTGTACTATCCCATTAATGTTTTTGGTGGTTGTTTTGTTGGGAGGAGTCAGAAATTGACAGAAGAGAGTGAGCACAGAAAGGCAGAAATGGTATAGCATATGAGAATCATACCATTCCTTTTTTGTGCTCACTGCTCTGTCTGTCAGCTTCGCCCTCCCCAATTCTCAACTACCACCACCCCTTTTAACATTATGCAAGTTTGCTTTTTCCTTGTAAATGTTATATGATCATAGATGCATGTGTTTTGGTCTAATTTTTGATGAAATAGTGCTACTGTCATACAAACTGTATCTATCACTGCAACTTATGCAACTGTACTGTCATATTTTTTTAATTAATGAAATGCGTGACTTTTGAGGTGGGCGGATTTAACGGATAAATTCTGTTAATACAGGACCATGCTAATCAGCTTCTTTATGTGTAAATTATATTATTATCATGGCCTAGTTTCACTTAGCATAGGTTAGCTTTTTTTGCACAGTAAAACCCTTCTTATTTTCTTCTGTATGTGTGTTTGTCTTTTATGTTTATACGCATGCGATGTAGAACATATACTCCCTAGAATGGTCCCCTTAGTTTAGAAACCTCATTTTGACTGCGATCCATGACTGACCTTCGACATTGTTTGTTCTTGTTTTTCCTAGTAAGTATTGGAGGTTTTTATCTTGAGGATTTGAAACTTAGTCTCTCTGGCTTTGTATCCCCACTTCCCTTTTTAGATGGTTAGCTTGTTTAATATTGCAGTTGATCAACTACTTTGATGGGGATATGAGATGATTGTTTGAAAGGTGAAGCACAGGTATGTGATATGTATTTGTCAGCAGTTGTTTTTGTGGTTTTCTTTGATATCGTTCACAAATCACAGTCGAGGATAATACATGTGTTTAGCTTTTAAATTATCTATCATTGTGAAGGAGCAGTGAGACTGGGATCTTGATTGATCAGTTTGTGACTTTGTGTCATAGAATGTAAGACTTGTAAGGAGAAATCGAGGGGTTGGTTGTCACTTTACCTAATGTGGAAAATTAGTTTTTGCACTTCTGAACAAGAGCATTATGTGTGTAGTAGATTTATGTTTATTTGTGTTATATTTTATATGTCCTTAATCATAGATTAGTAACTTAAAACCACCTTTTGGAACATCTTAGCAGTGCTGAATTATGGAAAGTGGAAGGGCTTTGTGTCATTATTTTGGAGGGGTTGACCTGTTCTCTTTAGGGGTCTTTGTGTGCTCGGTTGTTGGGAGATTTGGTGGCAATGGTTTACCTAACATGTGATGTGCTGTTTTCATTGCGGATCGATTGATACTTTCTTTCAAAACATTGCATTTTCCATGTGGCATTTGTTGATGAACTTTAATTTTATGTCAGATCTTATGCCAAAGTGTCATGACTCATGATAATATGACATCGCATGATTTATACTGAACTCTTATGATGTTTTGATTTTCTTTGATCGGTGTCAAGAAGTGAGACCAAGTTTAGTTATAGCTACAGAACCTTTGAGATTTTTTTATTTAGTTCGTAATTTTGTATTGAAAAACTTACTTGTAGTGACTGTTGCATGCACTCTTACATTTGTAGTTGTGGTGTGCTGGATTGATTGTACATCATCTGTTTTGTTGTAATGGAAAAAAGAAGACATTGTGCAGATGTAGGGCATGAGTTCAAAGTACGTATTTCGTAACAGACTAATAGGTACTCAGTGAATTATCGATAAACAATATACCATGTTTTATTGTAGGTAAATGGGAATGGTTTTCTATTCGCTTGTGGTCATGCTAGATTGCTAGATGATATGAAGCTGGAGAAGATGAATGCTAAGACTTATGTTTTTCTTTCAGATGTGTTAGCGCTCGATCTCCAGCCTATAGGTACACACATACTAAACTTATTCTCCATGTGGTGGACAATATATTAGAGGTTCGAATGGTGGTTGTCTTTGTTTTTCAAGTGTGACATGCTTGCTTCACTGGATTATTTGTTTGCTCCTCGAATTTTTCATTAAATCATGGTACTTATATTATAAGTAATAAAGATAGATGTTACTTATGAGGTAGAAGGAAACTAAAGGAAGATCTTTGCATTCTTACTTAATCAATGAGCATAAAGAGGATTTTAAAGTGTCTCACTAATATACACCTTGTAACAGCTTTTTTCAATACTTCTTTTAGCTTAATTTCATTATGGTTGGTTGTGTTTTGGTCAGAAGCTGGTTAGGATTAAATATTTTTGTTATCGTGATTCTGTGCTGGCTTTTAATTGGTCGACCAAAGTTGCGCTGCGAGATTCTCTTCTTTCTTCCTCTGATATTAGTTAGTTATCACGTAAGCTTGCTGAAAAGAACAGAAATGGAGGGGTTCATCCGTTCATGTATCTGCTGGATCCCCTCCCTCTTAGTCACTAGAGCAGTTTATGTAGAAATTTTATTTAAGTTATAACTTGTAGAAAGTTTGGCATGGTTGTGCACAAGCTTCTCAAGATACACAAGCATGGTAATGAGCCTGTAGGTTTTTTTTTTGGTAGAAAAGGGTAGGTTCAATGACGGCCTAAATAACAAATGACTATCAGTTTTTTAAATATTTTTTGAAATTGCTGGATTTCTTTGTTTCTGTAGTGACGTTCTTGTGGGCCTCATAACATATAGAGACCTGTGGTTTGATGGCTGCACTTTGGATCATTTGCGAGATATTGATTGATTTGTACTACTTCCTTGGTAGCTCACTTGTTTGATGCTATATCACCATGAGTTGATTAGTGGTGTGGGCTTATGTTCCTTAGGTCATTTCTTTTGTCAATATCTTCGCCTGATATGGACTGTAGGAGTGAGTTCCAGTTGGATTAAGTTGGGAAGCCTATATTTGATTTGTTTTGAGGAGTTAATTTCTACTCTTTCACTCAAAGTAGGATGTGTTTATTATATTATTCTGGAATCTGTAATAGACTTATTAGCCTGTTGTCTGTAGACTGTGTTAGGTAAGCCCTCATAATTGTCTTCTGCTTTGTAGGCCATTTTGCATGTCTGCTAAGGTGAGTATTGCATTGTAGATCATTTTAATTAGTTGGCTGTTAGGACACATCTACCCCTTGCTACTTCATCGGTACATTGCAGAGTTTACTGAGTTCCAGGAATTATTTGCTTAATCATTGTGTTACTGTTTAATGTTAATCATTACAGAGGTAGTACCAGGTCCTAAGTTGAGTCCTAAGTTATTACAGACAGTCCTAAGAGCTATGCTCTCATGAAAAAAACTCCCTGATTTCCTGTCTTGGGTGGTCTTCTTGACTTCCCTCCTTAAAGCTAATGTTAACCAATTGATGCATTTAGCAATTTTAGTGTGATATATGCATTTTATAATTCTTCTTATTGTGGTGATTATATGCTCGGTAAACCATTTATGCTGCTAAGAACTTGTCATAGAGACATGTTTTGGGTGCATTTTGTTTTAGACTGGTAATCTTTAATGCTTCTGGAGTTGGCTTTCGTGATAACTATGCCACTTTGGAGTTTGTTCGAAATCTATTTTCCTGTGTATTCCAGCCTTGTTTCTATTGAAGCAGACGCCTCAAGTTTACACTCATAGCGCAACAACCCTTGCTTACAACCTACTTGAAGTACTCAAGTACATTGCAAAGTTTGACAACAATTTTATCTCACATTTAATCAGACCTTGCAAAAGCTGGTGTCAGTAAAAAATGTTGCTTTCTACCTAGAAAATAAACCCGGTTTTTAAGAAATCTAGCTGGTCAGGTTTTTTGTTCTAAAATTTAAACCATCCGCGAGTGTAAGATGAAGTAGAGTTGGTGACAAACAAGCCCTTGGCCATGGAGGTGAAGTATGGTTAGGGGCCGATCCGAAAATATGGTAGTGCTTGATTGCTTCTTTGTTTTGGGATTGCTGTATGTGTCATGCTGATAGAAGTATATTGCCATATATGAGATCTTTATATCTTGTGAGCGTTAAACAGGACTGAAGAAGTGGGGGTGTCTGGTGTTATGTCTTCCCAAATCCCCCTGCGACCTTTACACCCCGTCATATAGACAAGGACTTTTTTTTATTGAATTTATTGTCGTGTAGACAATGGCGAAAAGTTGATGTTAAATTTCTTGTTTAACCGATGTTGCAATGCTTTCCTTGTGAGTTTGGTATGTTGCAATAGATGTCTACGTTAATTTCTGTGTTAACATCTTAAAGCAAACAAAACCCACAAGACTAGTAAGTTGGAAATACCTTCTAGCCCTAGTTCTACAAGCAACTTTTACTCTAGCCACTGTCACAGGTTAAGACAACCAATTCAAGACTGCATCTACTTTCTTTGGTTGTAGGGCTATTCATCAATTGCACGGAGTAGATGGATGGAAGTGTTATTCGTTTTAGCTCAAACCAAAGAAGAGTGGGATTTATGGTTTAATTGAAGCATTAGGTTCAAGGTTCAAGGTCCAAGCTCTCTAATTGTTCAACTTCTTTAATGCCCCTACATCCGGTTACGACCTTCGATCGTCACTTGGCTGGCATCCTGCTTCTTTTTCTTTCCTTCTATCCAGAACAAAACCAACGCATATGCCGCTAAACCATATCAACAGATAGGATAAGATAGGCTCTTTGAATTTACTTTTGAGCTAGAGAAAACGTGATTGAAAAGATATATACTTTTGAGCTAGACTTTGTCTAGTGTCCCAATCTAGACGCCCCAAATATTGGGACTGCCTCACATATTAGAAGAGGAAAGACTCTCGGGGACCCAAACATATTTTAGTGAAAGCTTGCCGAGTGCATTCCATTTTCACATATTAAAGCAAAGAACATCTCCTACTCTTATGCAAATTCCACATTTGTAGTAGACTCTCTTAGCCCAGAGCTTGGGGTAGAGTGGTAGACTTTGGGTGCTGATATTGCATACTGTATTATATAGAGCCACAACGCCGAGTGAGGGGACGCGTTGATGTAATGGTGGATTATGTTACATTTTCTCTCCTTGTAAGGTACTTGTATATATAAAGGTTCAAGCATAGGTTGTAAGGGCTTTTTGTAAAGTTTTAAAGCTACAACCCCTATTTTGGAGTGTTATAAGTACATCTCGATCAGTTCCACTCTAGCCTGGAATCACGTACATGAGATGGTTGCATTGTCAAATATGTGTGACAGACTCACTCCTCGAGCAAGGATTTCTCCAACAACTATTACCAGGAAGCCGGATTTGAACTTACTACCGAGAAGAATCTCACCTTTCGCGTTAATCAACTAAGACAACCCAAGAGGGGCATTTATATGCTTTCTTTGGCGGTTACATATTTGCACAGTGTAGAGCACATTTGGTTCTCATTTTCAACTTAATTCCACCAAGATTTTTGATTTTCAATCAAAGGCTATCCTTGTGTCTTGAACCAATGTATATGTACTTTCAGGATTATTCTCAAAAGGGTAGCGCTCAAGATTCTTGATCTCCTCGCCTTGAATTTACTATTTAGAAATAGTAAGTGTCTGAATGTATGGGACATGTCTGAGGTACAACGGCACTGAGGCAGAGTGGCTTTCAAGGACGTTGAGGGGCCAATCAGCATTCAGCAAGATGACATGATGATATAATTGTGGATCTGCGGTTGTGGTCCTAATCCAGTATAGGAAACAGCGTACTTGTCTTGATTTTACTCCCCAGGGCCGGTAGTACCTACTATATTCGTGGTCCTCTCACCTATGTGTCATACGTAGGTCAAAAGTTTTGTACTCCGTAGTAGCTAATTTAGATATTTGCAGTTGGTGAGTGAGCTTAAGAACGTAATGTTGGAGTGTTCAAGGTTCTAATAATACCATGGAAAAGGTTGATCTGATGTGGAGCTTTTTCAGGGGCGTAATGCTAATTTTGGGTTATGTTAGGTAGATAGAATCACGTAAACTGCTGAAATGTTGGTGTTTTCATTTTGAAACAGAGATGAGTGATTGATCAAGTAGCAAAATAGCCGAGGACACAAAGGTTTAGACGTCAGAGCAAATTCATTCGTATAGAGGTTTTCAAGCCAAGGAGTTCCGGATCTAGGAATGAATTAATTAAAATGGCAAAAAATAATCAAGAAAGTAGCTAGTCCTTCAAGAAAGACATGTAATACCCTATCCCGATGTATTTTGGAATTATTAAATGGAAACTTATGCCTAATCCAGCCCTGCAAGAGAGTAGTCTGTAACAACTAGCTAGTTTGAACTTAGCTTTGCTTGTGGTTCTGCAACCATCTTTACCAAATAAATTAAAAAAAAGTTAGTCAAACAAGCCAACATTAAAGCTTCCTCCAATAGTTTTGCCAAACAGAGTAGGAGAACCGAAGACTTTTAGCTTATTTCTTATTTGCCATAAGGGCACAATGGAAGATCTAGGGTGGAGGCGGTCATAGTACACAACCTTTAAATCCGACCCAGGATCTTAAAACCACCTCCAACTCCGCATCCACATCTCCCATACCAACATCCAAATCCGAATCAATTCAACATTTGCTACCTCCACATCCGATCCGCCTCTAACCCACCAAAATAGTTTTTTTGAAAGAATTCTTTTCTACCCGGCTCCACATCCAACTCACCTTACCCAGTTTTTTCTTGTAAGAAATAATAGAGAAGTATATTGCATAGATAAAATTAAGCTTATAAATAATCAAGTGACCAACATCTCTCATGCTTTTTAGTCCATCGAAGGCGGAGGCAAGTCGGAGGTCCGCTAGAGGTGAGTTGGAGGCGGGGTGGATCGGAGGTCCATCGGACTCAAAGCATGATTCACCTCCGGTTCGGAGTCGGACTTTTATAAACGGACTCGAAGGCAGATTTTTTTAAAGTGAATTTGTATCGGATTTTTTAGTCTTACCAGATCGGACTCGGGTCGGATTCGGACGTAATATGTAGCGTGTAGTCACATCATCAGAAACTTCTCCATCGGCTTTTCCAACTTTACTACTTTAGCCCTGTGTCAATTGGTGATCGGCATGGCATATTGCATACAATGAAATGGGCCATTTGTTTGATGCAACATTTTCTGTTGGGCGAACGGGGGGTGGGCACGTTACTTGTGACAATGACATATTTTGCCCCATGGTTCTGGTTGTTTGCACGTTGTGCTGACCTCGTTCATCGTCCTATTCTCCCAACAAATTATTAGATGATCCCGAAAGCATGTCCTCCCACCCCAAATTTCTTATACCTTTTAGTGTTTTTTTTGTACCCAATTTAAAAAGGTACAAGAAAATCGACAAAAGATACAAGAAATTTGAGTGGTAGCACATGCTCCAGGGAGCATGGTATAATTTCTGCATTTTCCTCTTTTCTTCTAGGGTGCGTATTGGTTAATTGTGGGTTTGACGCCCTCCATTCAATTTATCTACTGGATTGCACATTTGCACGTATTTAGTGAGTGAAGGAATACTTCAATGGCATGTAGTCTAGTACTCTACTCATGTATGTTCATATCTCTCATTCTCTTGTTGATCTCATTTAAGTCATTACTTTTCAAAGGCTTTTTCTTTGCTCTAATATAATGATCTAACACATATTGAGAGTTATTCTATATACAAGTCAGCATGTCGCCTTACTTAGATTTAGCACAAAATCTTAGATTTGGTATTCTCACTATAAGATAGGCGTATTTTCAACCCTACAAGGCTATAATTTACCCTTTATTGTCACGTTAAACGTCATTCGCCCTGTATATCAAAAAAAAAAAAAAGTCTTTCGCCCTGGCCTATATTATATGAGAGAAAAGTTACCAAGCACTAATCTCATACAAGAGTCATCCGTAATCTTGACCCCACAAGAAGTTCATGGCTCATCCATCTAATGGATCTCTCTCGTGGCCTGTTGGGTTCACTGGTGCAGTTCCGAATTGCAACAAATCTGTTTGGTCATGCTGAATTTATCATGATTAGCAATGAAGAAGCAGATCGACAGAGTAAAGCCTTTGAACTTGATGAGACAATGCATGATCTAGTCAATGTTAAGTAAGCAATATCGATTTATTAGATAACACCTGATAAAATCATCAGCCAATTCTGGGTATGACCAACCAAACCTACTGTTATTGTGAATTGTCTATAATTCTAGTATTTTTTTGTTTTCTTCACCACAATTTTTAAATGAGCAATATTTAAGCTCATTAAAGCTGGTTTGCCCGAGTGGTTAAGGGGGAAGACTTAAGATCTTCTGCACATAAGTGCGCATGGGTTCGAACCCCATAGCCAGCAAGTTTTATGCTACTTTAATTTTGTGAATAATTAGAAGTTAATGACATCATTACTATTATTTTTTTCATTTTAGCTGTTCATTAAAGCTGGTTTGCCCGAGTGGTTAAGGGGGAAGACTTAAGAATTAAGATCTTCTTGTGTGAAATTTCAACAATTCTTTCAGTACTCTCCATTAAGAATATTAGGTGTGTCAGTTTAATATTATGTCAAACAAGGGATCGGAAGAAACATCTTACGGAGTATAATTCATCTTTTTTTGTAACCTTATGGTTTATGCAAATTGGTCCAAAATTTTTGGAGTAAATGGACACCACATACCACTCTACCAGACATCCTTGGTGACTTTAACATGGTATTCCACTAGAAGAAGACTTCAACTAATCATAGAGACAAGGGCCTCCTGAAAGCTGAAATAAACATATGCATGGCTCACTGAGGACAAAAGAAGAATTAGCGCGAGGGTCCTTATATCAAATCCTTCAATTATTGCAAAAAGACAGCAAACTATTGATTCGTATACTATTTGAAATCTTCCTCTGAAATTAAACTATGACCAGATAATATTTCTGGATGTCACAATAATATTACTGAATATGTCACAATAATATTTCTGAATATGTCACATAACACGGACAGCCAATTATTCTCCTCGTCCACTCTTATAGACCCCATTAGGGACTTGGAGCAATCAAGGTGCTCCTGTTCCATTGGACACAGGACACCTGCTCTCCCTTTCTTCCCTTATCTCTAACATTAATCATTCAATGGGTTCTTTCTTCCAAAATTCTACCTCAATTCAACTAAATTGAGCTTGAAACCACCATTCAAAATTCACTAGGCAAAATCCTTCTTATCTTCTTGGTTAAGTGTGTACGATAAAAGCGAAATACATCTTAGACCTCCTGAAACCCGACTTCTAGTCACAGGTTGTTAAGATGGAAGGGGGAATTTTATTTGGCAAATATGAGGTAGAAAACCTCCTAGGGGAGGGCAACTTCGGGAAAGTATACAAGGCGAAGAGCCTTGTAACGGGAGAAACCGTAGCCGTTAAGATGATCAACAAGGATCAAGTAAAGAAACTTGGGATGTCAGAGCAAGTGAAGAAGGAAATCTCTATAATGCCGCTTGTTAAGCATCCCAGCATAGTCGACCTCAAAGAAGTCATGGCTACTAAGACAAAAATATACTTGGTTATGGAGTACGTAGGAGGAGGCGACTTGTACACCAAAATCCTCCAAGGTGGAAGACTAGATGAGAACTTGGCAAGAAAGTTCTTCCAACAGTTGATAACAGCAGTCGAATTTTGCCATAGTCGTGGCGTATGCCACCGCGATCTTAAGCTCGAAAATATCTTGTTAGATGTTAATGGAGAAAACGTGAAGGTTGCTGATTTTGGTCTTGCTACATTGCCAGGGCAAGAGCAGAGTAATTCTGACGGATTATTGTACACTCCATGTGGCGCATTTGCTTATATGGCGCCAGAAATTATTCGAGGAGAGGGTTATGATGGTAAGAAAGCTGATATTTGGTCATGTGGGGTGATTTTATACACATTACTAGCTGGTTACCCTCCATTCCAACATGAAAATCGCATGCGAATGTTGTGGAAAATAAGGATTGGTAGCTATGATTTTCCCTTGGAATTTCCCCAAGAAATCAGGAGTTTGATTCAGAAGATTTTGTTGCCGAGACCAGGCGAGAGAATCACAATGTTTGATATAATGGCAACGCCTTGGTTTAGGCTAGGATATCGTCATCCCTTTGAATCATGTCAAGGGGAGCGCATATGCTGTCCTACTGCTCCTAGTGTTTCTTTCAATGCCTTTGATTTTTTACTGTCGATGGCCTCAGGGTTAGACTTGTCTGCCTTGTTTGACAAGCGTAAGAGGAAACTTGGAACGTTGTTCGTGACCAAGTGTTCTACAAATGACGTCGTGAGGAAGGTAGAAATGATGGCTGAGGGATTGAAATATGAGGTGTTTAGGGAGAAAGAATTGATGAGGGTAGTATTGAGAGGGGAAAAGATGGGTAGGAGGGGCAGATTGGTGGTTGGGGTGCAAGTTTTCGAGGTGTCGCCAGCGATCAAGGTGGTCGAGTTTTCGAGGTGGGCCGGAGATTGTGTTGAGTATGTGATGTTGATGGAGGACGAAGTCAGGCCGGCAATGAAGGATGTTGTTTGGAAATGGCAAGGAGATTGGTTTCACGGAAGAAGTTGTGGTGGGAGTGTAACCAGCCGTAGATGAAAGCTGTTTGAGTTGATTCTTGTGAATGTAGAATCTTTTTCTATTGTTTGAGTAACTTTTTGACTTGATATGTGTTTGCAAGTGGGAAATCCTATTGTATCATCGGGTGGTATTTAATGGTCCTTCATAAAACTTCAGATTGTTAGGTACCAGTGTACCACCATCTCCAATAAAAAGTATATAGTGATTATTAACATAAGAAATTAGTTATTCTTCAGATAGGAACCATAATTTTTTAAAACATTGAAACATGGCAAGTAGACCCTAATACTTTACCACTATATATATGATTAAGCCCATAAATTACTTTTTTTTTTATAGTAATAAATCGTCCCACAAGTTACTTTTTTTTTTTGGAAAGATATAAACTACTTAACTTAAATACTTTATTTCTCAACCAAATTATGTCTAGAAAAATAATGGTTGTCTAAGTAATTTTTGGAGTTTGATTCCTACATAAATAGAAAGTGGATTGTCTATGTTTCAAAGTTGGATATTTTATTTTACGTATTTGTAGCCGAACCATTTCCTAGCGGATTTGTACCGAATATTTTTACTCTTATCGGATTAAATCTAAGTCAGATTCATCCTGAATTACCATCCTTATTGATAGTTTGTGGGAGAGAGCTAGAGTGGAGAGTGAAATGGAGAAATTAAGAAGTCATATGGGAAGGAAGCAACATGAAATATGGAAGGTGGCAGCGCAGTGGAGGAAGAGAGGGCTAGCCAAAGGTGGGGGATGGTGAGTGGTGGGGTAGGTAGTGAAGAGTAAGGATAAGTTAGATCAAGTACCCGATCAAAAACCCTAGATCGAAATTGGAATCAGAATTGTAACCGGTTCCTAAACTTGGTTCCAAATTTTTAGGAATCAGAACGAGAACCGCATGTTCAATTACCGGTTCCAAGTACCCGATCTTACTTTTCAAATTTTCTTTTCTTGTACAATGACATTATATTGTAACAAATAGAGGAGACTTGAAAAATATTCGGTGCTCTATTATGCCAAACATGTTATAAATAGTGACAAAACATCATCACTACTTCATATTAATAGATTCAATAGTTCATAACATTTGAAACCCTACGCGGAACTTAATTAAAAGTCAAAATTTAATGTATTATGGTGTATTTGATATTTTGTTGAATAAGAATTTTCCGGTTTTAGTAATGGCTTTGACTATCCAAAATTGGAACAACTTGCTGTGATCGGGTGCCAGAACTGTTTCAATTCCAAACTATTGAGAATCAGTTTCGAAACCGTTACCAACAGTTGTAACCAGTTCCGAAAGCGCATGTTTCAAAGCGGTTTCATATCTAGTTCCGGATGGCTAGCCTTTTTTCTCACCCCTAGTGAATGGGTTTGAGGTTTTGGTCTCATCCAAGTTCTACTCTTAGATAATTAAAGTAAGAAGATAATAAAAAAATAATAGTAATAGTATAACCACTAAATCCTTCGTGTATGTCCACCCATAAGACATCAACTATTTTTATATGGTAGAAAACATATATTTCTAGCTAATTACTTGCAATGTCTTATTCAGAACTCACAAAATTGTAAATGAGAATCGAACCATTAACCTCATGCTACTTATAGCCATTGATATGTATTTTGATTCATACACACTTGATTTAGATATAGAGTATTTGTAGTTTTTGAATGTTCTCTCGTACTCCTACTACACATAATTAAAAACGCATCAATCATTGTCATTTTATTTGTAGCTATTTCCTTTTTATTTAAATAATAATTATTTTTTTGTAGTTTCACTAATTTGATTTTAATCAACAAGCGGTGGGCAAGAAAAAAATATCTCACAACTATAAAGTTTCACCAACAATTTAACCTATGACATAGATAATGTGGACATACCAAAGATGGTTGGTATGAGTGGTAAAGACTCTAATCCCTTAAACAACTGGTGGGGTTACTCATAAGACAACAACAAAAAAAAAAAAAAAAAGATAATGTGGACATAGTAGATGGCTAATGGCTTTACTATATCATAATTAATCTGGCCAAGAAGAATAGCCCAACCAGCCGGCAATCAGCCCATTCATATTGCATTGGTTAGCAATAGTGATGAACGGGGTCCTTATGGGGTATGACTTTATGAGCCCAAGAAAAGGCCATGATTGAATATTCATGTATGATACACTTAGTAGCATGCAAGTAAGATAAGGAGTATGATCCCACCTCCAAACCTGAAGATTCGAAGTAACCCTGATTCGAAGTGACTCCAGTGAAGTTCATGGGTAAGAGAATTGTTCATTAGGTAATGGGGTATTTTTCTTAATGTCATTTGGTTTAGGACCTTATATTACTAATTTTATTTGTTTGGGCCGGGCTTCTCTTACAACACAGTCATGTGTTCAAGGGTTGGTAGAAACGAACACAACAAAGTCAGACTTTAGCTCTTTGTATGGGTGTTGCTTAACGCAACCTTCAAATTACTAACGCAACTAATTTTTCTTTTATTTTTTCTTTGTATTTTGATGTTTTAATATGGGTGTATTAGTAATTTGAAGGTTGCGTTAAGCAATCATGCTTTGTATAGTACAAATAAACTTACGGATGATCATAGAGTGTCAAAGGGTGATACCGATATTCTATATAACCCTTACCTAAGACTGTTAGCTATTACTCCGTCACTATATTACGGCTGAAACCCTTAGCTAAAAATAATGGAAGCAAATGTTTGAAACCAAGGACAATGACTTTATTTGGGAGATCACAAAGATGAGATTAACTCATTTTACCCAAAACTTGGCCAATTAGTCGGCCGGCACGATGTAGTCTACATAGTGTTTCAATGGGAACTTTCACAAAAAATTGAAAATTTCAGGGGATGTACTAAATTGTTGAGATTTTTTTTTGAAATTGGACATCCTTTTGAAAATTAACTATAAGAATTTTGGTGGTTAATTTTACTTAATTTTTAGGACTTTATTGATGAGAATTATTTGAAAAGCTTCCGAATTCCCCCCATGCAAATAAGGGCCTTAAAACTAATTATGAGCTTACTGAATAACTCAACTAGTCATATATTATATATCAAGTAAGGAAGTATAAATCAATTGCAGCGAATGGGCTAATTTTGAATTTTGCTGAACTAAAATATATAGGGGCATTATTGATGATGGTTTAATGAGAACGGAGTGTAGTACCATTTTGAAACACAGAGAATTAAGTCACGGATCGAGTATCTTGTAAGCGAGGAGTATGTATATATATAAGAATGAAACACCGTCTCTCGAAGATAAGTGTTTGAATTATCTACAACAGCACTCTTGTTGCCAGATTTTACTATGTTAAGCAATTATAAACCAAACCACCAGAAATAACATTGACTAACGACGACCTAGACCTTGCTAGTTAACTAACACTACTTAGGGCGACCTAGAAAGAAAAAAGTCATCAACGTGACAATATAAAGTTAGTGACGCATATGAGATGACGAAAGATCATTGCCGTCATGTGTAACGACAAACTATGATGTCAAATATTCTTACGCAACGAAACGAAGAATGAAATCCATTTTAAGATGCATGGTAGCTACGTGCCAAACATAGTAGTTCATTGTTAGGAACCAAAAAAAACCTAGTGGTTCATTAAGCCCGCAATAACAACGACTTCGAGTTTCTTATACATCAATACATCATTCAATATAGTATGCTTATTAAACTGATAAAAATTAGTAATATTCCGTACTAGGTAATTTGTTTCCTATTATTTGTTTATAGGTGATGCGTGTAATTAAATTCAAACTCAAATTATAGATACATCTTCGAACGACTTTGTCAGATAAACTAATTGACATCTAACCATGAATCTCGGTCTATCGTGATATAGAGTTAAGCGTGCGTACATGTTCAAACTTCCACATATGTATGTATGTATGTATGTATGTATGTATGTATGTATGTATGTATGTATGTATGTATGTATGTATGTATGTATGTATGTATGTATGTATGTATCTATCTATCTATCTATTCATAAATATCCATATTTATATAATCTATCTATCTACGTAATATAATACTATTAAAGACTTTTTAACCAAAATATTGCGTCATGTTAACATGCCATATATCATGACATGCATGATCATGCACTTAAAATATTGTCTACTTGGCTCACCCTAAAACATATTTAATGATCATTTTTATGAGATTAATGATTGCGTTATTAGTTTACAAACTTTAATTTCTTATTTCAAAAACTAAATTACATTATTATGATTTTAGAAATGAAAACTACAAAAAGTCATACAAAATTCAAATTAAAAGAAAAGTTACAAAATCGGCCAAAATCTAGTGTTACGCAAAAGAGGTCTCATAAAATAGCGAAATCACATTGAGGTCCATCGAAATTCGCCGATGATGGGCTAGAGTTGTGAAAAACAAGAGGAGGAGGAGGAGGAAGAGGAAGAGGAAGAGGAAGAGGAAAGCTATATACCTATATTTAAATATTTGGAAAAATTTATAAATGATGTCTTGAGGTTAGGTGTAATTCACAATTGGTGTCCTCACATCTTTGTATTACTTGGGGTTAACTAGTTGTTTGTCATGAACTCTTGATAAGTACATGACACTTACTTGATTATTTCAATTTTTTTGTCATAAACAATCTTCCTAGAAAATTTAAGTGATCTCGTTCAGTATCCTGAACTCTATCTTTGTCATTTTCGTGTATCCATTTGATGTTAACCTTTTCCAAAATGTCCATTGGTTTGTTCATTAGTGGTAGGTGAATCCTCAAAAACCATGCTCTTGGCTGGGTTTGTAGCGACTTGATTGTGTTTGCCTTATGAATTCGGTAGTCCACCTTCATAATTTAGAATCCATCCAAAACACTATTGATGTAGGCCAATATGGGAACTATGAATATAACATGAAAAAATCATTTACCAAAAATGGCCAAAGAAAGTTAGAGCATATGATGAGCTATTTTAGTTGGAAAGGTCAGGACTCTTGAAAAGGTTGTATTCAAGATGAAGATGCAAAAATGATCACTACCCTTTTTTTTTTACTCTTTTTAAACAAAAAAAAAAAAGAAAAAAAATAGAATAAGGAAGTCCCAATAGGTCCAGCTCGGTAAAGGTCCTCCTTACCTACTTCAAAAAAAAAAAAATATTAAAGTCTACATCATAGACAATAATAGCTCTCCTCTTGCAAGAAAGGTCATAATTATTTGGGAGCTTCCAAGCATCAAGTACCAAAAGGAAAAAGAAAGAAAAAAGGAATCATTTCCTAAGGTCATATGACTCAATTATGAACTTTGGCGTATAAATTTATGAATAATTTTTTTTGTCAAGTAAAAATTAATTTACCAACTAGAGTAACATCTGACATCTCACTATGAGGTCGACCGAGCCGGCCAAGCATTTTGCGGCTTAAGACGCTTGACTTGGCTATATTTTTCTTCGTCCTCTCTTAATTTCTCTTACATTTTTGTTTTACATTATATTTCGGCTTGACTTTCAAATGTTTCTTGGACAACACACACATCTTCCACACGTACACTACACACAAACGTGATGTGTAATTAAACTGAATTCTAGAGTAAAGTTTTATGCATTCCTTTAATTTATTAACGGAAGAAAAAAAGAAGTTGGAGAGTCAGTTTCTTGACACTTTCTGGCTACTAGTCAAATGACGCAAGTTCGTTATCTCATGATCATCCCAAGCTATAAATCCCCTTGCCAGTATCTCAACTATGTTCACATTCTAAGTTATCCAAACGGACATTAACTTTATATACCCAGTTAATCCCAAGATAGAATATTTGGCCCGATAGTACTATTTTCTTCCCAAATGGAGGTATCACCTAACTGTGTACTTGATACTTCTCTTGGCTTCAATCTTAACCTTAATCTTGGTCATACCAAAGTGGACTCTGAGGCCGAAAAAGAAGAGGTAAGTGATTCATATATTGTGATATATATTTTTCCTTGCTTATCGTATTAGCATAAGATTTGTTCATGTTACTCATGTTACGTTGATATTTACACTTATAAACCTGGACAATGATAGGGCGTCGTCGGGCATTTAATTTCAGTGCAAAATCTTTACGCTGTTATTTGGTAGCATAAATTTCTTACCATATTTTTGTTTAATTTGTTTTGTAATTCTGATAATAGAAAAAGAGCCAAAATTTAGAGGAGGAGTTGAACAGGATGAAGAAAGAGAACAAGAAGCTCACTCAAATGCTGGCAGAAATGTGGGAGCATTATAGTCTGTTGCAAACTCAGTTTATAGGACTGTTAAGTCCAAGTTCGAAATGCAAAAACGAAGGTCAAAATTCAATGAAGAGGAAGGCTTTGGAGATTATGGATAGTGGTGGAGTGCTGGGGCTTTCATCAGAGCATAGCTGTATCAGCTATGAAGATTCATGCAAACGAGCAAGGTTGCTCCATACAAAACCTAAGGTCTCGAAAACCATGGTTCGAACAGAAAAATCTGATACAACCTTGGTACGTACATAATTTAGCTCAACAAATTAAATAAAGATGATTTATAATTAAGAATTCTACTAGTGATTTGTAAAGATTAAGTTGTGAGGTTTTGTTAATTGTAGTCTTTTTTATTACGAGGTTATTATGCTTTACTTATCCTTGATTGTGTTGTAATTAATGCTAATTAGGTGGTGAAGGATGGATATCAATGGAGAAAATATGGCCAGAAGGTGACAAGAGACAATCCATCTCCTAGAGCTTACTTCAAATGTGCCAACGCTCCTATCTGCCCTGTCAAAAAAAAGGTAATGGATCATTGCTGAGAGTGTTGACCTCAAGTAAACTTCATGCATATGGCCGGGCAATCTTTCTAAGAATAATACAGAATACGGAGTAGTAAATAGTCCATGAAACATCAGGAAAATGAGTTTTCTTCAAGAAATTACTCGATTACAGATTTCCTTAACTTATACTCCGTATTGTGTAAGACTTATCTTTTTTTCCATCAATTAGAAATACTTTCGATTTCGAAGAAAGGTTACTACTCCAATAAGATTCCGAAAATTACATACTGCGAACAAGATTTTGGTACTACCCTTTGACATGGAGCAAGATTTGATCATGTCATCAAGACTTTGTATTTTGTAAGCATACACTAATGTTTCAAAATGGTTAATCTTGATATGTGAATGCAGGTGCAAAGAAGTGTTGATGACAACTCCATTTTGATAGCTACATATGAAGGGGAGCACAATCATACTCAACCGAATTCAAGAGAAGCAGATCATGTAGTACTAGGCTCAACCCACTGTGTAAATCATTATTCAATTTCAGACTCAAATAACGTTGTAAGCTCTACTCCTGGTACCATCCCTACCATAACCCTCGATTTAGCCAACCACAATCTATCCAACAACATGGAGAACACAAGCAATCTCGATGTGAAACCATTGCAAAGATTGTTAATAGAGAAAATGGCTTCTTCATTGACAAGGGATCCTTCATTCACTTTCGCACTAGCGACAGCTATCTCAGGAAAGCTGTTGGATAGCACCCCTGATAAATTGTAACGAGGACTATACTGTACTAAAGGGCAATGATTTTTACACTCCTCCATTTGATTTTTACACTTTTTATGTGGGAGGAGTAGATTCATGCACAGGTCTCTGTGCTCTCACATGGAAGGGGTGAATGGGAGTGTAAAAATAAAAATAGGGAGTGTAAAAGCCAGTTTCCTGTACTAAAGCTGTTGTAATTCGTAGTTCAATTGTACAAGATATGTGCATGTTACCGATCTATATTTCTAAGTTAATACCTTCCATTCCCTTTGTTTTGGTGTAGGTTGGGGGACGGGTTTCATCAAGATACGATAAGGGAAATCTAAGATCAATTGTTTTATACTCCGTATAAGCTAACAAAATTGTCTCAGTATATTGTAATAGATATAAGAAAAGGCAGTGATAGACGCACATACAATGCAAGCTCTTGGAAGCAATGGCAACTTATTCTAAATTCTAATAATACAAATTGATCAGAACAATAATAATCGTGTTTTAGTAACAAACTAGTTTATGGTCCTGACGATGTCCGAGAATTTTATAACTTGTTTTGTATTGTTTTTTTTTTTTAACAGCCATTCAACATCCATAGTTTTATTTTAAGTATTTAAATGTTAGATTGACAATTAAAGGGTAATAAAAGAGATACTCCGTACCGTTATTGGGTTTGTGTGAAAACGTCTTTGGGTGCCATATAGGATACCTATAAGAGTGCTCCTAAAATGCGGCTCGTTGAGACCAGATCTTTATACCTCAACCTTTTATAGGACTTTGTTGGATATTATACGTCGGAGGCTAAATTTGATTGGTTAATACAATCAGTTCATCGATGGGTCGGTGTGTAACTTTTTTGGGGAAAAATATATCATATGTTTTGGACTTTAAAAGGGCTTTTCTCCGAGGAGAGGACATGGCATCTCGTTCCAAATAGACTGATTTAACCTTCCTACCCTAGGTATAGTTTAATGGAATATCCCCAGCGAAAAAAG
>CAAKMY010032295.1:262-18860 GCA_901111285.1 Corrigiola litoralis | reverse complement strand
AAATAAGTATGAAGTTTAAACTGGAGCGGAGGAAGTACTATTTTCTATCCTTTCTACTCTTTTCTACCTTTTCTATTCTTTTCTATTATTTTTCTACTTTTCTACCAAATTATATAAATTTGACGATGGTATATGCTACCGCTCGCTACTCATTAGATTCGCCTATAAAGCTAATGAAAACTAAACAAAAGCCTAGACCATCCTAAAATGGTTACTTTATTGCTAAAAATGGTCCTTTGTTTATTAATGTTGATAAAAAGCTTACTAGGTCCATCTCATTTTATAGTTTCTATTAAGAAGTACATCATTCACAATATATTCTGAACATGATGTATTTAAAAGTAAAAACTTCTGAACTGTGAGCTATGAGTCTATGACTCTGTGTCTGTGAGTTTCTTTGTTAGGAGTTCATACTGTGCACGCACAGCCGACATATTACTATGTGTGAAGGGGCAAAGCAAGTTTCAATATAGATGATCTGCTTAATGAAATGAACACCATTGTGACAATTGAAAAGTTAAGGCCAACCCAAGTCAAAAGCACCATTAGTTAGGGCGTATAAACCTAACTGTCACCCTAATACTTGAAACTCTGGCTTAAGGCAGAGTATTGTAAACTTATGAACAAGAAAGCTACTGACATATGCACATATGCAGTCAGCAGTCTGCAGGAGTAATAAACCTTCAGCACCACCTGTAACAGGTTCCTCTATTAGACCACTAAAACCATCAATTAATCGGAAGCGAAATGCTTTGTAATTTTTAAGCCTAGAAAAGCATTAAACCTGAAAAACTAAGACAATCACTTTATTGAACAAACAGTCGAACTGAATATTCGAAACTTTAATGGTAAAAGAGCTGCACAAGAAAGCTACTTCCTGCTAACCTAGTAGAGCAATATCTCAGTCAAGCTATACACTATATCAGTATTAATTCGAGTAAGCTACATCGCCTACATGCTGTTGATGTACTCATCGTGCACACATTAGTCCCAGGGTTCAGGTTTGTAGTAGAGCCACAGCGATTCTTGTCCTGATTCAGCTGGGCAGTTGGAATACATCTCAATCGCTTCAATTATATACATCAGATTCAGAAGTTCTCCGTCCTCGAAAGACAGCATGATTTTGTAAACTGGTTCCACCAAAAAGCTTATAACGTATTCAGGTACCAGAAAAGAAGCCTTCTCCAATGACTTGTCATGAGTCAAGCAGAAAGATGCATAATGCCTATCCCCTGGGATCATTCCCTTAATATTACCCTGCATACAAATGATATGGATAACTTTCCTTCAGTTTCATGCAATGTTAAATTAATTTTTTCTGTTCGAGCAACGAAGTTAATCATTAAATTATCACCTGACTGATACCGAAAAACGTGTTGGCATATACTGTCTTCTTTCCAACTGCAAAGCTTATAGAGCTGTCTGTTATGTCAGCAGAAACTGACAACAAACAAAGAAGGGAAGCGTATAAGAAGGCAGCAAGATGGACTAATGCAACAAGCTATGCATCATCTTAAGTGATACAGTAATCATTAAATGAACAAGGAAAACAAAGCCTTCTGTTTAATATACGAAAAGTTTGAAAAGAAATAAGTAGAAAACCAAGATATAAGAAGTTGGCACCAGGAAGTTTTCCTTGTTTTTGAAATTCTTCAATCAGCAGCCTCAAGCTTGTTGTTGGCACAGTAGCCTCACAGATGTAATTGACGAACGGGTAATCTTCTTCAGCATCTTTTGGCAGAAGTTCAACAGAGAAGCAACATGGAGAGGAATTTCCTTCTCAAACAAATGTCAAGTCACCAGAATCTCAACAAATGAGTCATTACATTCAAGAAATCTTTGGATGGAATGAATGTACTTATATTTGGACATGCCGCCAATATCAAATATGATACTAAAAAAGATGTTATTAGTTATTACAGCATGCTCCAGTCTTGTATGTTTCTGCTCAGAATTTAAACATCGCGGCACAAATGTTACATAATCAGCAACTAAGTTTCATGCCAAGAGCCCAAGATAAGACCAAGGTAAGTGTTGAGACCAAGGTAAGATCACTAATACTATTCGATTGAAAACGGCCTAGGGTTTCAAGTTTAGAAGACATCTACCAGACTACCAGTTGATCACCAAGCAACAAAAAAAGGATGAAGTACAATATATGACACATAACAAATCTGACAAGTAGCATTTACTCAACTGTGACATCAAGAAAGGTTATGTAGCCATCAAGAAAACGTGTATAACAAGAGCAGAACAACTGTCTTTCCAACAATAACAAAACAAGAGCCTTAGTCCCAGTTTGATTTGGGGTCGACTGAAGTGAATCGTCATCAATAAAAGTAACAGAATTCATAACAGAAACGATAAGGAGCAGCATTGATATTGAAAGCATATTGGATAAAACACATAAAAACTAATTCCTATGACAAAAAAAAGGAGCAACATAAGTATTGAAAGCAGAAAACACAACATTATGAACAAGGTAATGAATGGTGACAGAATGGGTTCGAGTTTAGAAGACATCTACCATTGAACAAAAATATATTCACTTCACTCCCAGGGACATCAACTAAATTATCACCAAGAAAACAACATAGATCAAGAACAGGAATGTATGACACTTAACAACTCTGACATACAGGCATACAGCAAATTCCCAGCTGTAACATCAAGAATTATTGTGTACTTAGTCATCAAGAAACCATGTGTAATAAGAACAAAACGACACTGTCTTCGCATTTGAAGGTATAATTCACAACAGAAACTACAAGATGCAAAATTAGTCAATTCTATTATCCTTACCAAACTTGAAAGAAAGCGCAGTAGACCCTCCAAGATGATAAACGGAGACAGTATCCTCCTCATCCACAACACTGAGATTGTGGGAGATTTCCTCCAATCGAACCATCTTCCCTTTGACGACCTCGCAGCATTTAAAGTTCATCAAACCAGTGGCCTTCAACCTCAGAAGACACATAGCACCACTTTCAGCATTGTGAACTCTAATATTGAAATCGTGTTGATCTACGTAAACCATCCCTAACCCTTTTGGATTGAAGTCAGAGTCGCTTAGTGCCGCGATTGCCAATTTCAGTTTGCTAGCTGGTTTCACTTCAAAGCTAAAGATACTCGGTACCTTTCTGATTTGCATTCTTTCAAAAGAATGTGTAATGGCTGCAAGATCATCTTCATTCATTATCATTTTGTCTTTTGGAGGTTTGTTGATGGTTGTTGGGTTATCTTTTGGAGGATCCATGGTGTATACAAGGGAGGTTGTAAAGGAGGGAATATGGAATTGTAAAAGGTTGTTATTCTGTTATGTAGACTGTATTCAGTTATGCAGAAAAGAATGTAGATAGTAAGTTGTATTCTTCTGATCTTTTTACCGATGGTGTATATAAAGAGCTCTAGAAAGGAGGTTGGGAGGGCGGGAAAATGGAAATGAAAAGTTAGTTATTCTGTTATCCACTCTGAAGTTAGTTATGCAGTTAAGCATCTGCCATTTTTCTTGTTCATTTCCTTATGTTTTAGTACCATTTTCTTGTTCTTTTATGTTTAGTAAACCTCATCATTTTCAAGTGATGGTTTTTTTATGCATTTATTTATTAATTTTCTTTTTTTTGGCATTTTCTTGTTCTTGTTCTTATATTTGAAATAGTTCTTGTGTTTAGCAAAGCTCATCAGGAAAAATGTAGCCAAACAAGGTGTTTTGTTTCTTTCTAAGGGTCTATGTGTGGCCTTGAGGGACTATTCTACTGGGTTTGCCAATTAGTTCAATCCTTAAACTCTGAGTTCCTCAAAATCGCATATCAGGTAAATGCAGGTCCTGTTTTCAACTGGACTGTCAAATCACTATAATTCTTTGAAGACTTATTTTCCATTACATTTGTTAGACTAGGCAGACAACAGATAGGAAGGAATTAGAATTGGTATGTAATGTACGCACAAAGTGGTATCCCAACCAATCATGGGAAAAGAGAGCTATAACCACTTGAGCTAGTTCTTTTCTTGCCATCAGAACATATAATTCTTAGTAACATCTGCAGGAGTAATAAACCTTTGGCACTACCTGTAACAGGTTTCTTAGTTAGGCCACTGCTAGCTAAAACCATTAGTTAATCAGAACATATAATTCTTAGAAACTTCTAAAATCTAGAACATCATTAAACATGAAAAACTGAGACAATCACATTGCTGAGCAAACAATTGGTACAAAGCTGAATATCCGAAACATATATGGTAAAGAGCTGCACAAGAAAGCTAAATCCCGTTAACATAGTAGCGGTATCTGAGTCAAGATATACACTATATCAGTATTCGCTAAAGCTACATCCTGCTAGTAGAGCAGTATCTGAGTCAATCTACACACTATATCAGTGTTCGAGTAAGCTACATCGCTCAAATGCTGTTGATGTACTCGTTGGCGCACAGATTATTCCCAGGGTTCAGTTTTGTGGTAGGGCCACCCCGTTGGTTCTTGTCCTGGTTCAACTTTGTAGTTGGAAAACAGCTTAATCGCTTCCATTACATACACCACATCCAAAAGTTCTCCGAGGGCGAAATGGAGCATGATGTTGTAAACTGGTTTGTCCACAAAGCACAGAAGAAATTCAGGTACCAGAAGAGATGCCTTCTCCAGTGACTTGTCATGAGTCAAGTAGAATTCTGCATAATGCCTCTGCCCTGGATTCATTCCGCTAATTACACAGCTCTGCACATAGATGAGATGGACAAACTTTTAGTTACATACAATGTTTAACTTATCTTCTCTGTTAGAGCAATGAAGTTAAGCATTAAATTATCACCTCATTGTCACGGAAAAACCTCGCGACTGTCTTCTTTCCAACTCCAAAGCTTATAAAGCTGTCTGTCATGTCAGCCGAAACTGAAATGTACAATGAACAAAGAAGGGAAGCATATAAGAAGGTAGCTAGATGGACGAGTGCAACAAGCTATGTATCATCTTAAGTGATGATCATTAAATGACCAAGGAGAAACAAAGTGTTATTCTTATATACGAAAAGTTTGCAAAAAAATAAGTAGGAAATCAAAAAATTGAATGGAAATAAGTTAAAAGTTCGCACCAAGAGGTCTTCCTTGTTGGACAAATTTTTCAATCAGCAGCCTCAAGCTTTTTGTTGGCACAGTAGCCTCACAGAAGAAAGTAACGTCGGGGAACTCTTCGATATCAGCATCTTTTGGCAGAAGATCAACAGAGAAGGATGTTGGAGGGGAATTTCCTGCTCAAACAAAATGTCAAGTCACCAGAATCTCAACACATGAGTTATGACATTCAAGTAAATTTTGGGTGAAATAAAATCTGATCGTCAACATTTTGGACATGCCACTGATGTCAAATATGGTACTAAAAGAGAGGCTATTAGTTATTAAAACATGCTCCATATTTTTATGTTTCTCCCTAGAATTTAAACATCGCAGAAAATGCTTCATCATCAGCAGCTAATTAGTTTCATGCCAAGACAAGGCCAAGCTAAATCTCAAGCAGAAAGATCAGAAATTCTACCAGTGAAATATAGAATTTACTTCACCCCTAAGGACATCTATCAGCTGATCACCAAGTAACAACAAAACAATGAGCAAGAAAATATGACACCTAACAACTCTGACATATAGCAAATACTCAAGTTTAAAATCAAGAAAGGTTGTGTTCTTAGTCGTCTAGAAAATAAATAAAACAAGAACAGAACAACTCTTTTCTTGCCAACAATAACAACATCACCAGAGCCTTCATCCCAAAATGGTTCTGGTTCGGCTAAAATGAACAGCCATTACAATATGTAACATATAATTCATTACAGAAGCTGAAAGAAGCAACATAAGTATAAAAGCAGAAAACATAGTACTATATTTGCCAAATTTTAACATAGCTCAGTTGAAACCCATCAAGATGAAGAATGGTGACAATATGATTTCCATTTTAGAAGACATAAAATTACATGCACTTCAGTCCCAAGGATATCTACATTCTACCAGTTGATCACCAAGCAACACCAAAATTATGAACAAGAACATATGACACTTAACACCTCTGACAGATAGCAAATACTCAACTGCAACATCAAGAAATCTAGTGTATTTAGTCATCAAGAAAACATGTACAAGAAGAATAGAACAACTTTGTCTTTCCATCCAAAGACATAATTCACACAGAAAATAAAAGATGCAGCAAATGTCAATTGTGTTATCCTTACCAAACTTGAAACATAGCTCAGTTGACCAAAAAGGATGATAAATTGTGACAGTATCCTTATCGCCCACAACACTGAGATAGTGTGAGATTGCGTCCAGTCGAACCATCTTCCCTACGACAGGATCGCGGCATTGGTAGTTCAACAAACCAGTGGCCCTCAGCCACAGGAGACAAGTAACACCACTTGCAGCATTGCGAACTTTAATCTCGAAACCTTGTTGATCAACATCTACGATCCCTAACCCTTTTGGATTGAGGTCAGAATCGTTAAGCGCTGCAATTGCCAATTTCAGTTTACCAGCTGGTTTTATTTCAAAGCTGAAGATATTTGTTTGTATTGGTTTTTTCGGAGGTATATAAACTGGAACAAAGGTTTCTTCAAAATTTCTGCCGGAGGCGGTTCGCCTTCTTTTCGGAGAATCAAAGGTCTCTAGAGGGTTATGATTGATGGCTGTTTGGTTATCTTCAGTCATTACCATTTTGTCTTTTGGAGATTTCTTGATGGTTGTTGGGTTATCTTTTGGAGGATCCATGGTGTATACAAGGGAGGTTGAAAAGGAGGGAAAATATAATTTTGGAAAGTTTGTTATTCTGTAATGTAGACTGAAGTTAACTTGTTCAGATGGTGAGTATAGAACTCTAGATGAGAGGTTGGGAGGGCGGGAAAATGGACATAAAAAGTTAGTTATTCTGTTATCTAGACTGAAGTTCGTTTGCAGAAAAGCATGTATAAATTTTCTTGTTTATTTCTCTTCATGTTTTACCATTTTCTTGTTCTTTTTATGTTAAGTAAAGCTCATCATTTTCAAGTAATTTTTTCTTTTTATAGCCAAATTAGTTGTTTTATTTTTAGGGTCTATTTTGTAGCCTTGAGGGACTATTCTGCTCTGCTTGGTAGTTGGTATGTTAGTTAAATTAACCCTTGAACTCACTGAAGCATTCTCCTTCACAAAATTGACACATATTAGGTACATGCAGGTCCTATTTTCAACTGTGCCTCCACTTCGCTAATAATTGAAGCCATATTTTTAGCGTCATCCATTAGATTGGGTAGAGAATAGCTATCAAAGGGAATCAGAAGGAGGAGAAAAGCCATCATTGTAACTGTCATTATATAAATGGATGAAGAACAGTAATTTTTCCTATTTCTTTCACACATGTTTATACCGTTTTCTTGTTCTTAAGAAATAATCATTTTGTTCACCATTTCTAGTAAAATTGATTTGTTTTGGCATGTAAGAGATTAAGAAAACACAAGTCTCTCTTTGATAGAAAAGCTCTTCAAGTGTGGTCTTTGTGCCCCTTTTCCAAAGGGTCTAGTCCCAGTTGACCTTGAAGTTGAACCTTGTGTGTAATTTTCCTTCACAAAATTGTCACATCTCAAGTATATTCAGGCCCCAATCAATTGTGCTACCAAATCATTAACAAATATTTTTGAAGCCATGTTTTCATTTGCAGTAATTACATTGGGAAAAAATAGCTAGCAGGGATTCAATTGTATTACCAGACGATTACTGATTCTTTTTGAAACCTCTTTTTTCAACTCCATTTATCAGATGGGCAGAAAATGGAATTATAAAGAACAGAAAAGCCACATATAAACGAATGAACCAATCAATTAATTATATTCCTCATAAAACCACACCAGAAACACAAAGGAAAATCCCAAGATTTTGCCTTCTTTGTTATATTAACCACTACTAGTAATTATAAATAAACACTCCTTAAACACCATTAACTCTCCTAATCCCTCTTAATCTCACATCATAAGAACCCCAGCCAAAGCCCCAACAGCCACAACCAAAACCCCACCCTTAAGCCCAGAAGCACCACTAGTAGGAGCAACAGCAGGAGCCTCGACACCGGACACCGGGGAAGGCGCAAGAGCCGGGGAAACAGCGCCGGACCGCCTGTCGCGGGGGGTGATGACAACCACAATGAGCTTCTCTCCCTTGTCACAGCTGTCCTTCAATCCACTGATGAAGTAGTGTGGGCCAGCTTTGTCCAAGACAACCTTGGTGTCACCATCTTTGTGCTCAACAATTGGGCTGCTTGTGTTGCAGCTTAAGTATGCTTCCCTTGTCACTTGTAGTACTGAGTCCTTCTTGCTGTCATACTTCCACACTGTAAAAATTAACCAAGAAGTTTTACTGTAAGAAAATAATTCAGATGAAAATTACTGCTCAAAATAATCAACTTTTGCTTTACAGTTTGCAGATTACTAGCTCTGACATGGTAAAATTTGTGATTTTTGTTCAAATTTTCAAAATGCAGGATACCCAAATGAGTTTTTCAATTCTATAATAAATAAAGGTCTGATCTTTATTCAAGTTTTACAAATTTGAATACACCCAGAAGTATTTTAGCTCAAGATGAGAAAAAATAAAGGCCTTTACTATCATGCATGCAAGAACTATGGATTGAGTATAGACCCAGTTATTTTGTTTAGTATGATTTTTAGCTAAAATGTACAAAATATATAGATCCTTCAATTAATTTTTATTCACATTTTGCAAATTTTGTACACCCAGATGATAATTTTAGCTCAAAAATAGATAAAAGAAAAATCTTTAATATCATGCAGGAAAAATATATAGACCACATAAGAATATCAGCACAAATTCACATAGACGTGATAATAATTCACAAATTGAAAATTCAAGAACAGGGGAAATGACTTATATCAGATTTCAGCTAAAAAAAGAGCAAAAAATGGCAAATTAAGAAACAATAAAGCAAAGGTACAAAGACCCACATGATAAAAGCAGCTCAAGTTTACAGAAAGATAAGATCTTTATCAGATTGAGCTAAAAATTGAGCAAAAAGATGGTAAATTGAAGAAAACATACCAAGGATATCACCAATCAAAAAGCGGTTTTTGGAGGCCCATTTGTTGAGAGAGTCAGAGTCAGAAGAAGAGACCTTCCATGCATCTGATTTGCCCCCAACAAGGTGGTCTCTTCCCTCTGCCAAGCTCACCAACAGTGCCACTGCCAAAACCAAAGAAACTGACCAAACTCTGGAAGAAAATGCCATTTTTTTTGTGCTAAATTATATAGACTTTGTTTAGAGTAATATTAGAAATGTTTCTTTGGGTTTGAGAGAAGAAAGAATAGAAAAGACTGAAGAGAAAAGTTAGTGAGCTGAGGAAATGTTTGAGTAGTGACTCTGTAAGGCTTTGAGGGGTGTTTTTATAGGGGAAAATGAGAAAAAACTAGCCGTTGTGAGCTTGTGATAAGAAGGCTTTTTTGTTTTAAAAGGTATATTGAGTAGGGTTTTGAGTGTGGGAGTTGTTGTAATAAGCAGGCTTTAGTGGGACCATGTTTGAGTGTTTGACTGTCAGATAAATTTCAGGAGAAATATGATATTGTACTGTTTTTTGGTCCGTTGATGTAACGGCTAAAATGAGGTGTATGAAATAGTGAAACGGCTGAGAGTTGTGTTTGTACTGTTTTTTTGGTGCAAAAGAGGGACAAGCCCTAAATGTGTGTTTGTACTGTGTAGTGACTGCCACTGGACTAGGTTTGATACCTTTAAAAATCTTTTGAATTTCAATTTTTCCTGTGAAATACAGAAATGTAACAAATGTTCTACTTTGAACTTTGAAGGGGTGAGGAGTTGTACTGTAGTAATTGTAACGTTTCTGTTGCGCTTTAGCTCACTTATGTCATTATGTGGTGCAACAAATTCACTAGCTAATTACTACAGTCTACAGTCAACATTGTGTGCATGAAATGTGCATATGTGAGAAACCAAGTGTAGGACCTTCATTGCTCCACCAGCCCACCTACAACTACAAGAATCATGCTTATCTTATGTTATCTACTACGGAGTATGACATCTTCTGTAACGTTTCTTATCAATGTAACATAACGTTTGTAATTTGTCCAGTTTCGACGGAATCGAAACTTTCTCACATTGTACCTAGATAGGTTCAAATCTAAGAACATATACTACTAGCTTATTTAAACAATGAAAAATTCGATGGAGTCTTCCCATCTTTGTTCATTCAACAAAAAAATGAAATATTCTATAAATTTCTGATAAACCAACTTTAAATTCAAATAACATACGTAACCAAGAAGTAGTAAAATGTACATTAGGTCTACGTTGATATATAGATGCATAGGTGTTGTGAATTTTTAATTCCTTCCATAAAAATATTATTTCATATGTACAACAAAATAGAAAACAAGTCTTATCTTCATAACAACTATAGGGCTCAATCGGTGAATTTGTAGGAGATTTTAACTAGCACAATCAAAAATACCAAGTGATCACTGGCCTTATTCTCCCTTTGAACCCCAAACAAATCAATGCACAAATGAAAAATTGTTGTTGCATATATGAGGTATCTAGTCACTCATACACCATTGGTTTTAGGTACACACTCATACACCATTGGTCAAGAATACAAATCTACATATACCAAATTGATGTTGCATACGGTACCCAAAATATTTCATATAGCATTTTTACCAAAAAAAAAATTCGTATATAAATTAAGCTTATTTAATTGATCATTCAAGTTTTTTTTTTTTTGTTTGAGAATGTAGTCTATGTGAGAGAAACCCATAATACTAATGGAAAATGAAACTCACCCACCGGGTGGGCACCAAATTGGCAACCACCCCCTCACATGTTTTTTACAATTATTTTTTATTTTTAAATGTAAAATAAACTTTGTGAGGGGGTGGGCACCAAGTTTTTACCCACCCGGTGGGTGAGTATCATCTTCCCTAATGCTAATTATTCCGATTGATTTAACAAAAAATGGACTCGTCATTATGCACCTCAAGGGCCCTGGCCCACAACTGTTTCTTGGCCCAGCCACTAACCTTTTACCCGAACAGCTTAAAAGTCGGAACATCTTCAAGTTTCCAAAGTCCAACGGAAGACGACACATGTCCGTATCAACTGGTGCATAGCAAACGCGGCAAAACATACACAACCCACGTTTTACTCTTCGTGCCACGTTCACCTCTCATCTTAACTTCTCTCATTTCATGCAACTGTGTTCGACACCTAAAATTAAGCTACACCAAATGTAACACATGAACAAAAAAATAGCAAAAGTGGAAAAGAAAGTGTGTAAACTACTAGAGAAAAATAGAGATCACAGGCATTATCACACATAACCATGTCTTGGGGAGGAGGAGAAAGTAGTGGTCCAGGAGTAAAACTTGATCAAAGCATCAAAGATGCTGATCCTTCATTGAAGAAAAATGCAGACACTCACAAGATGAGTCCGGAACAAGTTAAGGCAGCCGGGGTCGAGGGGTCGAGGCGTCCGCCAGGCCACAATCCAGGAGGGGTCCTGCACCAGCGAGGCCGGATGCCATTCAGCTCGTCCATTATGGCGGTTGGCGGTTTGGTTATCATAGGCGTGATCGGCTACGGCGTCTTGTACTCCAAGAAGAAGTCCGAAGCTGATGCCATGGACGTGGCTAGGGTCGTTACCAATACGGCTAAGCCAGAAAACACGGACTTTCGGCCTAAGAAGTAATGTTGCACGTAGAGAATTGTAGCGTTATGAACTTTTTATTATGCATGCATGTAAACAATTTGTAGTTCACTACTACCGCAGGTTGTGTTACATTTTTTTATGTACCACACTGAAGTCGTCAATTGTTTGGTTTGCACTGTTGTCCTTGTTCAATTTCGCGCTACTGCAATTCATAGATAAATTTGTCTTTGTGGCATTTCAAACTGGATCGCGGAACTATTGAGATGTGGATGACTGATGACTGGATGAGTAATAACAATATAATCTTGTACGTTCCTATTGCTTTTGCACATGGAAAAGTATATAATAAAGGGTGAGACTAGTTTATAAGTCGAGTGAGTTACTTCTGCTAAGATTGGTGATTGGTGTTTGGAGTACATTCCAATAACGTCACCCATATAAATTGATGTCATTTTTATCATGATCAACACCAGCCATGGTGATTGATTGTCAATTACTTTGTATTGGTTCAGTATGTACGATTTTGTGAATATAACTCAAATAGGATGGGCTTATAGTATGAGATGTAACGTTTTGTGGTGTAGAATTGCCTATAATTCGTCAAGGGAGGCTCACACATGAGGGTTTGATTAGTAAAGGAGCCTCTTGAGTTAGCTAATAGCTATCCCGCGTCGAAATTTAGCAATGTCAAAGTCACCAGGCATATGATTATCATTTAGGAATATAAACACTTGGTAACTCAGGCGGTCAATTTTACTTTGTAAACAACAAAGTGAATTACTCAAAACACATTGAAAGAATTTCATACCTGGCCCTGTAACATGCATGTATATATACCAGCACATATATGATGGTTAAAAAAAAAAAAAAAAAAAAACCCAGTTACATACATTCGATCTATAAAATTTAGTGATCTAGGAGGAATAATGAGCATTATGTACTCAGCTGAGGCCCGAGAGGAAAATAATCTGTTTCTAAAGTCTATAATTTATCAGTGTTCGATGGTGAGGTTGTTGATTCACTATCAGAATCTTGGATGTTGTACTTGTATAATGTGGAGCATATGAGATAATAACCAAAGTTGATAGCTACAACCAACGCCAGAACCAAGTAGATGAGGTCTAATCTACCAAAATTAATGTCACCCGGCAACCAAGAACTATCATGTTTCACCACTTTCAGGAATGCTTTGCTTAGATAAAACCCAACTCCAACTTGAATTGAAGGCATAGCAGTTGAACTACCTTTGAGAGACTTCGGGAATTCTTGGTAGTTAAATGTCAAACCTCCTGGAAAATAATATGCAGCTCCAATGCCTAGTAAGGCTATCGGGATAATCAGCCAATACGCCGACATAGGAGCCGCTACTTGAGGTCCTTGGCCCAGGAAACCGTAAGCCTTCTTGATCGAACCGAGACGTCCGACTTCAACCAAAGCCAACCCAACCAGCCCAAGCACCACGAACACATGACCTACTCCCCCTCGTTGTAAGGGCTTTAGAGGTCGACCGGTGACCTTCTCCCATAGTGGATACAGAAAAGTATCGAATACAGAGAGCGTGATCGCTGTTGCTATGAGGGTAATGACGGTCATGGACCCTGCTGGTAGCTTGATGTGCCGTCCGATGGTCAAGTCCATGGCTGAAGCTTGAAGGATAACTAGCTTACTACTTGTTGCTACGGCTGTGTTTAAGAGAATGCCAGCTGACCATACTGGCATTATTTTCATCACCTTCTTCAAATCTTCTGCTTCTTTAAGTGTACTAAGCCTTTGACTCCAAGATTTTGTATTGTACTGTACAGCATCATCGCAAGTTTCTGCTAAATTTGCTTGGTTGACGGACCTGTATAAGTGGTCATACTCAATTACATTTGCAAGCAATCAACCGTTTTGTACCAGAATAGAAGTTCTAGCTTGAACATATGTTTTAACTGATCTTTTATTACAATGTTGCGTTACTGGCGGCAGATAATTTCTTGATTTATCAAAATAGAGATCATATTAACATCCTTCCCCCATGACCTTCTTGTAGAACATAGAATTGAATAATTTAACAGCAAACGCTTTATACGAAGCTTTGTGAGTTTCTTAAATAGAACTTGTTCCACGCTACCATGCCTTATGCGTATGCCATATCATCGAGTGAGTCGAGCTAATAACTCTACTTGTTACTTGTAGACCAGTAAAAAATGGACTCAATTCATAAGGACTCGAAAGCTTTGGGCTATAAACCTGAGTTTGGGATAGGAAATCTAAACAACTTGTTTAAGTATAATTGAAATTAATTCAAAAAAAAAAGTATAATTAAAATTGGACATGGGCCCGTGAAACCTGAACCCGATCCGTCGAAACCATTTGACCTGTTTTAAGTTCAACATACAATTAAATTTCAACATAAAGTTGTTTGAGTTTACTAAATAAACTTAGGCAGCTTTGTGCACATTAATTAGCAATATTATACATTCATATGGTCATGATTCATACATTTTGCAAGCAAGTCAACTATCGTGGTAGTAAACTATAATTGGCTAGCTAGTCAATTTCGAACTGTTTGAATACTCGAAGTAGCTAAGGCAGCTGCTTGCTAATCGCTTTCCTTTGGGGAATATGTTGTTAAGTTGACTAGACTTCGGGTATATGCTCCAATTAGTAAGTAGAGGATTAGTCTTATAGTAACATAAAAAAAGCTAACCGAAAAGGGAGTTGGTTCTAGCTAGATTATATAAACAAAAGTCAGCAGACCGTGATAAGAGCTATGAAAAAAATTAAGAATCAGTGCAGAATGGTATTAATAGCAGATACACTAATTAGTAGCCTTATATTTCATTAATAATCACCTAATAGTAGGATTCACTATCCTTTCGAGCCGGATGAGAACATTAGCACGACAAAATTCTCTTACGAGTTTTAACACTACTACATTAATTTCCAGAGTTTCTCCTAACCATTTTATCATCGTTAATTCTATGATCGAATCATATTTTATTGTCTGTAAAGATAAGCATCCTTACGAATTCTTGTTTGACAGGCAATAATAATTGTTTGGCAGGTACTATATTTACAATTACTCACAAATTTTTAGTAGAGATGATCTAATTTTACGTATAATTTAGTTAAAATAGTCACTTTTTATTAATACTGTTACAAAGCTATAATTTTTTTTTAATTGCCCACTTTGAGATGGTATAAATTTAACTTAAAATTAATTTTCATTTAAGTATTTGAATTAAAAATCATTGATAGCTGAGGATGGTCCATACCTTATGTATTTGTCTGGAGAAGCTGCATAAACAAAGTCCAAGTTCGGATCTTGTTCGTTATACACACGATTGTTCTTTGCCAAGACCGTTCCCATTTTCTTAATTATTACCAATCCTAGAGCATATGACATGCTAATACAAGGATTAGCTTCGCAAGTAATATGCCGATAATATTGAGAACCAAAAACAAGAAGTATTGCGGCAATTATATTTCCAGAGATGCCAATACCAAAAGCAATTGCCCAACGTTCTTTCTCTGGTACTATGAACGCAGTAACTGCGTAGCTAATAGCCCATGAAACCTCATAAGCCAAGATGTAAACATTAATGAAGATGCGCCGATGTTGCGGTTTGTGGAATTGGTGTGCTCCAAGAGAGCAAAGCATGAAACGGGTGCACCCAAATCCAAAGGTTGCTAAGGAAAGCGCAACAAGGAGGAATGCATATTGATGAACTGACGGAGAGTCGCAATTTAAATTGATTAAGGCAGTAGCACTGGTGTTGCATGGATGTGGCCTTAGAGATGACATTGTGATTGATAGACCTAACATGATTAAACCCTGCATGGATATAAAGCATAATGTTTACTAAATACATAGCTGATCACTTGACCATCTCTTGATCATATATATATAGTCTATATAGATATGTACCATGTAATTTGAGAAGACAAGATTCAGATCGATTTTATTATAAATGGTGTATAAAATGGTGAACATTGATCTAATGTTAAAGTAAATGAACTTTATTACTTGTGCCGTAAATAAACTTACCGATAATGAAGCGATGCAAGCTAAATTGATGACTAAGAAGGACCCAACGAAGGAATCTGCAAGGACTCCTCCAACTATTGGTAGCAAGTTAACCCCAATGCTCGTTATGTTATAAATTCGTGTTGCGACAATTTCCTTAATGTTGTATTGTCGCATAAGAAACATTGGTAAATTTGAGTACCAACTTCCTGCTGCCAAAGACAATCCCATCATGCTTCCTAGTAACATGTAAAACATATCAAGAACTTTATCCACATTTTGTCAAAAACTTAGAAATACAAAAAAAAAGTTCAACAGTAGAAGCTAATTAACATGAATACGTATAAGAAACTCACTCTTTTATTTTTCAGATTAATATAATGCATAAATTCTAATGATAACAAGAGTAGAATAGTTCATTAAAAAAGGAGTATGTACAAAACTATATATAAACATTTTCTCACGGTTATATTTATCAGTGAGTGAGTGCTTCATATTTTCTATGGTATTTACTTGCATACATAAAATATATGCATGGAGAGGTGTGATTCATAAATACTATGTTTTTTATTTTTTTGTATAACTGGATATAAATTTATTTTTTTTGTCTAAAATGTGCGTATAACTGGATATTATGTTGATGCTATCGGTGATGAATCACTAAATGTAGATTTACACATATGATATGCTAACAAATACTATAAACTATATGACCAAATATAGATTAGTTATAAGCAAAAAAAACTAAACATAAATGTGTTCAAGTTGTTAAAAATCATTCCTCCGTTTCATTTGATATCCCCCATTTTTGTTTCTCCTCAACATTTTTGAAGAGTAGAGGGAAGCAAATAGAACAGAGCGCGTCCATAATATAATTTGCGCATAATGCATACAAAATGCAAAGTGATGTGGAGAATCACACCTATGATAAATGGAAGGGTAATCCATCCTCCTCTGGCATTGGTGTCGCCCATATTAACCTGGATCTGGCTTGATTTGTTCTTCTCAAATTGGTTGCCCTCTGAAGCCACCATTTTCCCTGCGCATCTATGAGTACGTGAGGATTAACGAGGCAGTTTGGGTGTATATATATATACTCTAAGCACCTCACAATTATGATAATTTGTTTATTTAAACTACGCACGTACAACAATGATGAAGCGTAGCTTGTTCGATTTGCTGCTTCTCAGAAGGATGTACGTCTTTAATTATTTACTTAATTATATCTCTTTTTGCATGTGAAAGCTTAGACACTTTCTTTTTTTATGTATATAAACTTGTATTCCACTTGAACTATAAAAAAATCCACGTGATGCTTAACAAAGTAGAGTTGTTTTGACTATGAGGTACTAGACCATAAAACTTAATTTAATATCCATTGTCATTTTCTCCTGACACCTTGGGTCGATGGACGCGGACATATACGACCTTGTACACTTCCAATTTTAAGGGCTGCGTTCATGAACTCTAGCTGATGAAGTTCTGTGTACGTGAATAACTATCGCTAATTGAATTAAGAAATATGTACGTAGTGCCTGAATTATGAAAGAAGAGTCATCTCATATAAAAAATTAACAAAATACTCTAGTAGAAGTATTTTTGTTCTATTGATTAACAAATTTGATGGGAACTTCACCCCACCTGAGACTGATCATGTGTAATAATTTTAGTTTTTGTGGCTAGGCCACACTTTTCAACCAAAAAAAAAAAAAATATGTAAGCGTTAAAAACAAAAGAGCAGCAAGCTGAAGTAGAACAATAACGTCAACCACAACTCTTCTTGGGCATGGAAATCAATACCCGGCATCAAGGATTTTTTGGTAGATGAGGTTGGTGGTATGATGCAAGCTACATGCTACAGCTCTTCTGGATAAGTGAACTGTGAATGGTAAATTGATTGTAGGGATTCTGCTTTCCACTGTATTGGATTCTGCTGTTATGCCAAAACACTCTTTCTTTGTTGTTGTTGTTGTGTACAATGCTATACCAACTGTTGACAACCTTTGTAAAAGAGGCTTGATCGTATAGTCAACATATGTGCTCTATGTAGAAGGGAGAGTGAATATGTGCATCATTTGTTTTTTAGCTGCCCCTTTCCTGCAGCCGTCAGGCTCCAAGTTCTTAGTGGCAAGGAGTATCTACTATCTAGAGGAGTCCTAAGTCTTAGACGACATGAGTTAGAATGGATGCTGTATTAAGACAGAGGGAAGAAATGAGGGCATAAGTGGTTGAGATGTGCTCTATGTGCTTCAATGGCTGAGCTATGGAATTGGAAAGATTTTGTATTTTCTGTAATATTTATAGATCAGTAGAACATGTAGTTAAAAGTGTTAAGTTGGTGGTCTGTGTTAGAATGTTATTAGCAAGCAACAATCTGTCATATGATTATGTATGTGTTTGGCCTAACTTTTACAAGTACTTCTCAATGAAAAAAAACAAAAATTTGGCCAAACACCCAATTTTCCAAAAGTCAAAAAGTGTTTTTCAAAAACTGCAAAAGCCCAAAAAAGAAGAAAATACCCCTCAAAAGCAGAAGCACCAATTTGCTACTTCTGTTTCTACTTCTCTCAAAAGATGGCTTATGAGATATATCATGAATATATTTTAAATTTTGCTAGATATTTAAACCAAACTTACCTTATTTGAAGTACACGTTATCAAACATATCATAGATGAATATACTTGATTTTTCATTACTACTATTAAAATTTATAAGTATTTATTCATGGTATTAGGCCAAACGATACACATTTATTAAAAGTAGTTTTAATATAAGCTCAATCAAACACTCATTAGTTTTCCTAAAATCAGTTTCTTAGAAAACTACTTTTAAAAAGTAAAAACACTTTTAAAATAGCTTTGCCAAACTGCTGGTTATACCCGTCTTTTAATCGTATTAAAAAGTTAT
>CAAKMY010032274.1:0-13948 GCA_901111285.1 Corrigiola litoralis | reverse complement strand
AGATCTTGCAAAAACGATGCATTTTTCGGCCAAACAGAGGCCGAAATCGGACTCTCCGGAAAAAATCCGGTCGGGAATGGGTGGTTTCGTCGGGAAATGACGCCGGCGGTGCCGGCCAACACCGGTGGCCGGTAGTCAATGCCGGCGTCCGGGTGGCCTGCGGCTGCTCAGACGGGGGAGGGGGTTTGTGAGGGAGGGGTAGTTTGGACTTTTCAGGTGTTTTCAATGAAGAGTAGATGGGTCTTTTCACCTCCGTCACACCAAAAGCTTTTGATGAGACCGTCTCATAGAAGTTTTTGTGACGTTTAAATTGTTGCCAAACGGGCTCAACTATTATTTTCAAGTATGATGGAATTAAGGTGGTGGGTTTAGAAAGAGCCACGTATAACCACATCTAAATTTCGGGTTAGGCATGTAATTGGCAAAATGGGCTCACAAATGCTCAAAGAAAAGGAATGGTTGTACTTGGGTCATTATCAGATGGCCCACTTGGAGCCCTACGCTTACGCTATAACCACGCGTCGGCTTCAAGGCTGTACGCTCACCACAATAAGTAAGGGCCCATAGTTATATTCGTTCTCGTCGTGCCGCTCAGGTGGGCCCCATAGCCTAATCAACTGGGCCTTTTAGCTTTTTGGTGTGTAATTCCACGGTCCAGTAGGCCCTGCATTTCACGTATGTCAATGGATGAGCCAATTAGAAGTCATAGAATTGAAGAAAATGATAAAAACAATAAATATGCATTACCTCGGATATATTCCTAATACATTTGTCAAATTTTCATTGGTCCACGTGGCACGAATAAGAAGTTAGCTTCTGCTTATGGACCGGCTTAGTAAATAATCTTGAAAAGTTTAACGGTTGCTCCTATTACGCCCTCTGATCCACTCAATTCCCCACATCTGTTTTTTGGCACTGTTTGAAACTAAACTTTTATTATCAATAACACAATATATATGATTTTATAAATAAAAATAATTTATACAGAAGTATTTTTTAATATAAATCTAAGATTATACATTTGTAATTTTTTCATATTTAATTTGTGAGTTATAAAAAGTCAAATATGACTTCGACAGGTGTGAGAAAACTATTATGGGAAAATGAGTGGATCAAAGGTAGTACTTGAGAACGAATGATCATTTTTGTCATCTTTGAGTTTAGCGCATACTGTATTATGAACTTATGCCCTTTTCTTATATGGAAATTTTAGAGAAAAAATGTTAAAAAGGTGTTAATTTGTACCAATTTTTTGTTATAATTTTTTTTTATTTTCCCCTATTAATTATAGAATGACCACGAAAAAAGGCGGACATTAATCTATTTGAGTAGTCGAGAAAATGACATTTTTAAGCACTTGGAAAGTTGATACATGAAATAACTTTTTTTTTTGTATCTAAGTATGTACCGTCTACAAAAGAATTCTTAATGTTTCACTGAAATTTTAGTTATATTTTATAGCTATCAACAACTACAAAAGAATATAAATATTGTAACTATTGTATAGTAGAATATTAGAAGCTAATTTAAGTTGGATATTATTGTACACAAATTCTTGGGAGTGATCGTCTATATTTATAGTAAAAATAGTTAAGCTCATTGCAAGTTAATTAATCTTGGAAAAATAAACATAGTGTACATGTATTGCATTTTGTAAGTGTTTTTTTTAAATATAAATATCTCTTGAAGTTAATTATGTGAAAACATGCATATAACTTGGTTTTAACTTTTCCATAACAACGTGTTGTGTTAGGATTCTCTCCATTTCTTTTTAGTATTGGATGATAGCTAAGAAGGAGGGTATATAGGTCAAAATAATATATAAGATTTCACAAATTATTAAAAGAGACCGTCTACTTTTATTATAAAAGTAGACCAATTTTTTATTAGGTAAATTTTCGTTTGCTTCCTACAAGCCCAAAGTAGAAGTAGATTTCGTATGTGTTTGGTCTAACTTTTGGAAGAGATTTTTAACCCAAAAGTTGTAAGCTTGGCCGAACATCATGTTTTTCAGAAACTCAAAACTGTTTTCAAAAAAAACTCAAAAAACAGTTTTTGACCTCCAAAAGCAGAAGCACCAGATTGCTGCTTCTGCTTTTGTTTCTTCCAAAAGCTATTCTCCAAATGAGAAAAATCTTTTTTATTTGTTCCATATCCCATAAATAAAATATTCCATTTTCCAAATGCGGAAACTTTATGTATTTCTTCCAAAATTATTGTTTAGAAATACTTTGGCCAAACACTTTTAAATCTTAAAAAAGACTTCTACATTAAGTTAGGGCAAACTTGAAAAGTTTTTTCTAAAAATCGTTTTAAATAAACTACTTTTGAGAAGCAAAAACAGTTTTGTAAAAACTAGACCAAACAGACGCTTATATGCCTTTATTGGGCCAACATGACTTGGTCTTCTTTTATAATAAAAGTTGACGGTCTCTTCCAAAAGTAGCTGGTAAGATTTAGACCAGGAAATAGAGAGGTGGCAACATATAAACTAGGTTATAATATATCTTTCGGAAAGAGAACAAATATCTCGTTTATGTATTAAGCGATCAGCGATGACATTTTAATCTTTCGCGTCATTCTTTCCTATGTATAAACAGAACCACATTTTTTTTTTGGGTGATATAAACAGGATCACATCACTAAATACCTTTCTGCAAAACCCATCGATTCCCAAATTGTTTAAAAAGCTTTGCATTACCGGAACACGAACAAGGATAAACGATACCGCATCTAAATAATAAAAGAATGTGACTGAGGACCTACATGCAACTGCAAAGCATACCCGTTAAAAAATTGATGATAATGATACTTCAATCTCTAAAGATTTACTCCGTTGTAGAAGCAAAAAAAAAAAAAAAAAAACTGTAAATCCGTGGTGGATTACTGTTTAATTTTTGGGTGATTTCCACTTTTTACATAAGCGTAAAATGGAAAGAAATTTGATGGGAGAAGGGATAAAAGTGAAAAAGTAGTTTGCTAAAGCCATTGCAAAATTATTTGTTTTTCACGTGTAAGTACATGTAATTATGAACAATAAACAGTAATGATAATTGTTTTAAACCCTCTGTTTTATTTTTAAACAAGCTCAAATTGGGTCACTAGAGTACCAGTACTACTATTTTTCTTTTGGTACATCAAGAGGGGCAAGCCCCAGTACCAGTACTACTATGATAGTTGAATTAATAGTACGCGTTCAGGATAATATTGGTTCTGATTCCATCTTCTGATCAGGGGCCGGTCAATTCAAGAACTCAGGCTGACAAAGTTAATATTGCTCAGTTGCATGAAAAAGACCTTGGAATGTCATTAGTATCAAGCCAAGATATTTGAGGGAAGAAAAACCCAGGCCAATTGGTGGATGAATATAAGAACATGCTAAACATGCTCATTAAATTATTTCGCACTCCTTCATATGATATGAGAAGGAAATTTTGTAG
Organism: Corrigiola litoralis; assembly: GCA_901111285.1. NCBI lineage: Eukaryota > Viridiplantae > Streptophyta > Magnoliopsida > Caryophyllales > Caryophyllaceae > Corrigiola > Corrigiola litoralis. The sequence goes on along the minus strand of CAAKMY010032274.1, from coordinate 10,508 downwards.
TTTCTACATAGAAGATATATGGTTTATGGTTAAGAGTTGAGTCAGGTAAGTAGCTAGGTAACCTTTCGTTTGTTGTTAATCCTTAAACCATCTGAGCAGCCATACACAAAGGCTTTGGCTTAACACTATGGCTACCTTTGGTAGCATGTGATCAAATTTGTAATGTAATAGAATCTTTTTAGTTCAAATAGAATTGAAAATGAATGGGAGAGAAGAGATTCACATAAAGGTACGAGTTTGATTACATCAACTTATGTAATTATGATTACATAGATTTGACTTTTCTTTGACAATTATATGAGTTTGTACCATAACAACTCTTACCTTTTGGCCTTACCATTCAAAGCAAAAAGTAGCTTAAGTGGCAATAAAAGTAGCTTTAATCCAAGAAGAAAGGTTGGCTCGAGAATTCAAATTATTTAAGTTTTTGTTCGAATCTTAATATTCTTTTTTCCTTGTATTATCAATGTTGTTTCAATATAAATACTACCTCCCAAGGAAAATCCCGAATNNCCAAATTGACGGGTTAGTGTGAGCTAAGCAATTTAATTAGCTTGCTATAATTTTTCTTCTTTAATATCTTTCTCTGCTATTTAGGTGGGATTCAGTTTAATCATGAATTTGGACTTGCAAAATTACATCGATTAGATATATTGTACTGTTAACTTTTAGTTGCAAATATGCACATATTAACATTTTTATATATTAATCATACCATTTTTGACAGACAATATCGGATACCTATGTATCGAGTTCTAATGAATCGAAATTGCTATTGATTCGACCAAAATCACACAAGCACTAATCAAGTGTAGTCACTTTTACTTTGCCTTCTTTTTGTTTCCTTTTGCCAAATTGGGTCTATATTCCTGGTATTTGTAGAGTCCACCACCATGTGATTGAGAAGAAATAGGGAGACATAATCCTTGAATATAGCCTTTATGAGCAAAATTAGATATTTAATACCCTCTAAGTTATAAAGTGCATTCTTCCTTCCAAGAGAAACAGAGTTACAAATAGTACGTTTCTGATCCATTGAATGTACTAATAAACATTTCAAGAGTTCTAATATATGCAATAAAAAGATTAGCAATTTTAAATTTGTTTGTGATAATTATATTTGTCTTCCTTCTTTCTCTTCTATTTATGTATGATTCGACCTGATAATGGATTTTGTATTTCAATTACTATTTTACTAGGCACACTTGAATGTACACTCTTTTTAAGTTATTGTTGTGTATATGTACATATTAACATTTATATATATATACACGAAATCATTTTTTTGATCGACTAATAGAGTACATCTGATGTGTGCGATTCTAATGAATTACATATGCAATTGATTCGACCGAAATTACGCAAGGACGAATTGATTTAAGTGACTTTTGCTTTGACTTCTTTCAGTTCTATTTAGTACTGAATTGCGTCTATATTGCTATTATTTGTAGAGTGGATTGAAGAGAAATAGTACACATAGTCCTCGAAAAGAGTCTTATTAAGCACTATATCTAATACTATGTAAGTTATAAAGTGCATCATTCCTTCATATAGAAAAAGAGTCTTACTATTCACCAATATAGATATTTTTATACTTATTGCGCAATTTATCGGAAATTATATTTCATGAGAAGTGTATTTTCTTTGAAAGTTTCAAATTCATAAGCTTATTAACCAATGTCACATTTTGTTTCACATGCATATATAGAGAGTTTATGAGTAAGCTAAGACATAAGAATCATGATAAGGTAAATATATTGGTGTCATTCTCATTTTTCGACCCTAAAATATAGGACTTGGTTCTTATCTTTTACTTAATACACTCCTCTCAAGCCTTGATCGGACAAAAAAAAAACACTAAGATATTGAAGTCTAGCATTGAATATTTGTGGGAAGTTTGGTACTTAATGGAGGAGGCATATTGCCTCACAAGCAAAGCAAAGCAAAGCAAAGCAAAGCAAATCATATTATATTCACATGTATAGAGCAACCTAGTTCTGCCCCCATATAACCATATCGCTTATAAGAAAGATTTATATAACCTTGTCTTTGAATCTAAAGTAAACAAGTTACTTCATACACTTTTCTTTTATGTTTTGTTTGTGCTTGGCCCAACATGAGCAACAAGCAGTATACACTATCTATATGAATGTGCCTGCTCCAAATGGTTTGTGAGGATGTACGTGTCATCAAGTCATCAACAACTCAATTAAGTATTTTCATTAAAGCTCCATGATATGACTCGGTGTTGCGCTTTACATTGTTTAAATAAATCAGTTAGATCGGAAGTGATGGATCGATTAGCTTATCGTCATGCTATGATGCCTAACCTTTTTAAAAAGACTATGTTATCTTAAAGAGTGAGTAATCATGCAGATTGCATGTCCACGGTCAATTGGCTGCTGTTATTCTCCACTTTGACCCATTGCCTCCGGATCCTAAGATTGACATAATCATATAATGATGTTCGTATAGTTTAATTTATTGTTTATTTTCTGTTTTTGACGGGTCGTATTGTTTAGTATATTGTTATAGCAGCTCAAGTGCATATATAATCTTCGAAGAATATAGTAGTTAGGATTTTTGTCACGGGAATTCTATTCAGTTTTCTGTTTATATTCGAGCCTAAGCATTTTATACAACAAATGCTTACGCTGTGTTCGTCCGCCCAAGACTCCAAGGACATATGAGATCAGGTCCGTCCTGGCGTCCTTTGAATATAGGTCATATTATCCACAACTGAAAGGATTTGACATTTTGACCTGAAAAGTACTAAACAGAAAGATACTGATTTTAGAAAAGAAAAAAACTGCGAGAACCGAAAGTAATTAGTAGTACAAGGAACTGAAAGAATTCGGAAGGAGTCGAAAAAACAAACTGACAAAAAAAAAAAAGGCAACTAATTGCTAAAGAAACTAAAATTTTAGCTAGAACTGAAAAAACACTTGATAGAGCTGACTTCCATGTGTGGAAAGTATGTAGTATGTATAGACTTACGGCATTTCATCTTGTAAACTTTTCAGTACGCTTCGCTTAGAAAACTATAAAAACCAACCTGCAAATTGGCGCTACAGCGCTCTTCCAAGCATGCAAATTGCAGACCACCACATGCATGGGCTAGCCACGAGTCCACGACCAACCTGCTGTTGTGCTGTTGAATGCTTCATCGCCTGATTGCCTCCACCAAGCATGGATAATGACAATGCATGGGTCAACGGCTTTAGTCTACAGCTAATCCTGCCTTTATGAATTATGCCTTGCCTCAACAGCATGAAAGACTCACTTCATAACAAGCTTATAAATGCGCAATATGATCATGTTCTGCATATATATAGGTTGAGAATTTTGTGTCTATTCCAGATAAAAGAAAGAGATTGCCTTAATAATAACCCATGCCTCCTGAGATTAAAGTAATTGAGAACAGGGCCTCTCATACATAATCTTGTACTTAGTCCGGCTGATGTAAATGGTGTTGATAATTGGGACAATTCGAGGTGTCCCCGAGTTAACACGAATACAATCATTTTTGAATTCTGACTATGAGAGTTAAAATCAGACAAGAGAAGAAAGCCTTAATGGAGAAGCCGGGGCCTCAAAGTGGCCCATAAGGAAAGTCCAATTAGCGAGAAACATGGCCTCTCTATACAAGGCTAGTGGACTTGTGTCTTCTAGTAGCTGGCTCGGTTATTTTCAACGTCTCCTGTGATACTAATAGCATGAAGTTCAATGAGCTTCTATTTTTTTTTATAATGGAAAGCTGTTTTCTGGACCTTGTTTGGTGTTATTTATTGTTATATGAGCTTCACTTGAATCACTGAGGCACTAGTCTTATAGTTAGTGTCGTATTAGTTCCATCTCCTAGGCACACATTCAATTATGATCACCTATAGCTTGTACGTAAGGCTTCATTCAATTTCCGCCATGTTGGGGAAACATTAATGTCAACTTCTATGGGATACGTTGGGAAGGGAAGGGAATTGGAAGCAGGAGGAGGGGGAGAGAGAGAGAGAGCCGGTGATGCAGTATTTTTTGGGGAGGGAAGGTGCGTGTTTGATTTACACTGTTTGTTCTATCGATGGCATGCTTGTAATTATCTGAAAAGCCCACACGGTTTGCATACCCTTTTCAAGCAAAACCCCAATCCTCTTTTTATATAAGATATAAGATATATACATATATTTAAGGAGTTAATAAATTGAGGAAAAGGGATATGATACTTTCGAATTACGAGACAATTTATAAATAGGTTAAGCACTTAATCTATAGATCAATCTTTCTCCTTAAACATAATATAAAACTTCATCCAAAGAAGATTGTTCGCCAAAAAGACACAACGAATAAGTCATTTCGAAGAGGCCAATTAGATCGTCATGCCTCCCAACCCCTCGCCAAAAGGTAATAAGTTGTCCAAAGAGCTTGTAATCGATCAAACAAACTATGAGCTCATCATGTGAATGGAGTACACGATAAGGGGTCAAACAGAAGGATGACCCTCAGTTCCGTCAACGACCTCCAATATTTGTTCATCTCGAAGGTCGTCCCTAAATGGCCAAAGCCACCAGACTTCACTATTTAACCTTGCTGTTTTTCCGCTAAATTGTTGACATTAACGGGCCTTTCGGTCCAAAAGCAACAGTAGAAACACTAGCAAAAGCCTGAATGGGATATGTGCAAATCCACAAAGTGATGCGATGCTTTTATATGACCATCATATGATGAGAACAACCCGTCTGAATAGACCACCTAACTAGTCATAAACAAACTACGCTACCTTTCAAGTTAATCTTTGATCCGATTTTATGGGAGAAATATCGATCAATAGGACAAATGTCAATTTGCGAAGACAGAAAAAAGAAGAGAAAATCCAAGTCGGATTTAGGACGATAATACACTAATGGTGTAGTTGTGGTAGTCCTAACTCCTAAATATTGCAAGTTTATTACTATATGTCTATATGCCCTGTGGTTGGTCAAGATAATCATGCGCCTTTTGTCAGTTAGCATTATTATTTATATCCTTATCTTTTAGTGGCTTTCCGTCACAACTCGCATCGTCTCATCATCTTCGTAAACATTTTGGTAGTATCAATCGTAAAATGGTGTGGGGTTGGGGAAGTCTGTACCTTTTGGTGGCGCATACAAATCTGATTTTTGCCCATCAACCTGCTATTAGTATCGGTACATTGTTAGGTCTCTCATCAACTCAATTGTACCCAATAAAGACCATTGCTAAGAACGCCGTATCATTGTGGACTTGCATTGTTGCAACTAACAACAGTGGCAACAGGCTGAGCAACGAATTTACCTACACTTAATAATAAGGGAATAACATATGTTCTCCTTTCCGTCTTTAAAAAATTTAAAACTTACTCATGATAAAAATATTTTACGTTAAAAATAATAGTAGAATTGACATAAAACAAAAACAATATATATAAGGAGAGTTGATAGACTCATAGACACTCCCTATTTAAAAAGGTCACACATGACGCACAAAACATAAAGAATAATCAAATTAAATCATTTACCATGTGTCCATGTGTACGTGCTAATTATAAAGAAATCACTATTTTTTGGTACAAATAAAAAAAATCACTATTTTTTGGTACAAATAAAAGACATAAAACAATAGCTGAATTAGTTTATGAACATTCACTTTATCAAATTTGTTTTCCTTGTTACACATTCTCGTATTTCTGTCTTCTACAAACTTCAAGTAATTGTCACTTGCTATACAACATAGGGAGTATATAGGTCATAGACTAATAGGTCTACGTTGTCGGCTCTTACCACACACTTCAGTGACCAATATTGCAATACATTGACGGAAAAAATTTGGTACCAAAAGAAAATTTTTGGTATCACTTTTATCAGGCAAAATCAAAAATATTGGACGGCCATTAAGAGCGACGGGACAAGGGAGTTGCCTTTGCATTGTTGATTTGTTATGTCTTGGTTTGTCCAAATAGGGTTGTCATGCATGTACAATCCTTAAGGCTGCTCATTATACTTTCACCATTTATATTGGCATGGGGGTAGGGCATCTTATACTGATCATTGTGAATGATGATGGAGGAGCCAATTTCATTTTATTTGTTCTCACACTCGCACTATTTTTTTCCTAAAAGGTGTTGTGGTTATAATAATTACTTGTTCATACTGTCTCTTACATTCACATATGAATGTGTCCCCTTAACGCTTCTGATGAAAGCAATGTCAAATATTCATAAATATATGATCAAGCAGAATGAACTTGGGAAGGACTAGAAGGAAAACCAGAGGCAAGGGTTAAACAAAAAGAAAGATAAAAGCCGGGGTTTGGGGGCCTGGAGAGTGGGGTTGGCGGTGGAGAGGGAGCTAGTTTCATAAACAGGGTAACGACTAGAGAACCAGTAGTTTATATAGTCGTTTTCCAGAAAGAAGCCACAAAGACATATGGAGTATATGAATAGGAAATGAGCTTTCAAGTCTACTAAATCGGACACAATATACTACGTAGTGATCACTGATTCGATTCCTAATAACAACTTAACAAGTTCTCATTCTCTACACATCTCCGGCCAATGATTATCTGTAGTGATCTGCCAAATTGGTTAAATTTACACATGCGTGATTTGTGTTTAAGAATCAGAAGAGCTAAACAAGTTGAAAATCAGTCAACCCAAAATAGAAAGGGAAGGGCATAACAGCAAGATGTATTCATATGCTTTATCACTAGGATAAACAGTTTTTTTTTTACCCCGTTTCCCCACAAAACTCGCTATTGTACCAAAAACAAAATTTCATGTACTCCGGAATAGGACTATAGGATAGGAGTAACATTTAAGAAATAAAAGTACCAACCTACAAAAAGCAGCACAAACTCATGTGTCTCCAACTATGGCTCCAACTTTTCATGCCGTCGTCCCCCTTTCTCTTACGATGGAAAAAAATTATTGTGCTATTATTTCTTATAAATTAATAATACTTTTTTTTACATATATATGAATCAAGCATTAATTATAATCAGATTTATCAGCTTTTCTCTGGCTGTCGAAAAATTTCACGTTGAAATGGTAGGGTCGAGTGTCAAGAAATGATATCCCATGAAGAGTTCATACGAGTTGGGGTGACTGCTTATACGTCATAAACTCAAATGTCTACGCGTATGGCATATCCGTGTACTCCCTAATGGTAAAAGCAATTCTTTATTAACTGTAATGATAATTAATTATTAGGGAAGATAGGGTATTACTGTATAAGTGTAGATGAATCAATGAAAAGTAGCCACCTAAGAAAGAATTTGATGATCGTCTAAGGCCTAAAGGGAATGTTGCCTTCGTAAAATAATAATTGATTGACAAGGAAAGATAAGGAAAGGTGAAAACAATGACTGTGTATGTCAGCTAACCCATGGTCGTACCAAAACAAATTTTCATGCGAAAAAGGTAAAGTAAACCTAACATATTTGTGTATTGAGCAGTGAAAAAGAGTGGAACTACATGGTGAGTGAGTTCTTCGAAGAATCAATAGTTTAACATATCCTACAATTCATGATTATTATTACTTATTTCCGCCCTTAAATTTAATATTGCGCATGCAAACTCAAATGTTTTCACTATTTTGTTTATGGTGAAGGATAACAAGGTTTCTTTAAACATACAATGACAAACATCCAAAGTATTTAGTAATGGACGTTTTTATTATGTAGGCCAACTTACCAAGTCGTAGGTTGTGATCGATTAACAACTTCTTATTGAACTCTTATACCATGCAAATCTTTTGTCCAATAAGACGATGTCCCATCTTATAATGGAGTAATGCAACTGAAGATGTTTTTAATTGAATACGATATACAATAATCTAATAATTCATTAGATTTACTATGATCGAGTTCGTCCAATTTTAAGTATCAGATACATGTTCTCAATCTCATCAAGAAAGAAATGTTCTGAAAAAATAAGTAAAGTACAAAAAATTAAAAGAGTTGAAACCAAGTGAAGTTAAGCTATCAAAATAACATGTTTCATGAAATAATAACAAAAAAAAAAAAAAATAGAGTTCAGAAAAATATTAAAATATGAGAAGTTCATAAAAAAATTAAGAAAAATAAGATAAATAAAAATAAGGCGAGTAGAACATGTCTTACTTAACTAAACAACATAAAAATTGTCAAATTACCCCTATTGAATACCTAATTGAACAAACTAACACTCCTCGTCAAGCCTCAACCCCTAATTTCATCATCCTCGAACCATTATTGTTGACATCACTTACAAGAGTTGTTGACCACTGTATCGCCACCTTTGACCATTGGCACCACCATCATATTCAAAAGTTTACTAATCTACCCCGTCAGATTTTTGACATAGATTCCAATATCGACCTAGTTTGTTCGGATTTTGGGTGATTTGGGATAGATCAATGATTTTCAATTCGAATGAAACCCATCTTGGATCTTCACTTTCACCAAGATTGTCATAAAAAAAGGGAGGCATCCAAGATGTTAGGTGCAATGGGAGAGAGAAAAGGAGAAAATAGTAAGATGAGGGGGCGAGCAGAGGTGCCAAAAGGACAAGTGCGCGATGCTCATTGGTGGGGAAGGGGGTGGTGTTTGCGAGGGTAGGGGTCGAAAAGAGTAGTAGTGAGGGGTTTGAAATTTGGCAATTTACCATACTATTGTATCTGGCAGCCGCTCCCAATTGTTGAGCGCGACACGTATTCTAAATGGTTTTTGCCTATTCTCATACACAAAAGTGTTTATTCCATGCTATATTTTTCATTCCAAATTTGTCTATTTTTCGTTATTTTGAGACACTTTTTGTTTATTCTTAGACAAAAAAAAAAGTCGATTCCAGACATGTATATTATGAACTATTTTTGTTATTTCGATACATATATGTGCTTATTGTAGAAATCGTTATTCAGAGACACACAAATGCTTATTCGATGCAATTGATGCACACATTTTTTGTATCCGGCTGCCGGACACAATTTTCTCCTCTTGAAATATAAGGAAATGGATGTGTTGGGTTGTGATTTGGTCTCTCCCAAGTATGGCTTGTAATTCTATACAAATCTCATGAGTTACAACCAAAAGGGCTATCCGGCTATCACTCTTCACACCTTGAGTCTCCAATCAAAGCAGCCATATTCGCTTCACGATAGTCATGGATAAACAACACGTACACTTGAATATAATACACTTGAATTAGGTGTACTAAACCAACATGAAATAAGTTGAGCCAAATATGCATTAAATGAACTGAATGGAGTTTAATTGAAGGAATTATAAAACTCAAGAAAAATGACCATTGAACTAATTATATATGTTCAATTAGAGCAGATGAAACAAACCGAATTGGATACAAAATGTTTAAACTGAAATGAACTTAAATAAGACATTATCTCATATATTATGTAAATTATATTCATATAATTTTCATTTAAGGGTTTTTAAGATACTGATATATATTTGAAAAGACATATGCTTGTGAGTGGACAAAACATCTCTTTTTTTTTTCTTTTTATAAACTCATTTGTGTGATATGGGGTGTATTTGGCAAAACTGACTAAAAAGGTACATGAAACCTGAAAAGGTAACTGAAACCTGATCAGGTGACTGGGATTTTTTTTTTCAGGTTCCCCTAGTAGCTTATTATTTCAGTCACCTTAAATATATTTCAGGTTGTGTTACCAAACAACCTTAAAACTTAGGGTAACTGAAACTTTGGTCAAATAAGGTAAACTAGTCAAATAAGGTGACTGAAATGACTTGCCAAACACACACATGGTTCAACCTTTACATCGGTACTCATTAGTCTTTTCGTGTTGAAATACACTTTCTTTTTATTATTCTCTATCTTTAAGCTTTGTATATATAACAATATGTAATATGTTGACAAAAATAATTAGAATACCAAGCTAAACTGAATTGATTTTCATGTGAAATATGTACATTATTTTACTTTTTTTTTTAAAGCAATGTACATTATTTTACTTACAGTACATGAACTTGACATTCCTCGAACAATCCTTTAACACTCAAACATGAAATGAAACAATAATTATAACTTTTCCACACTTCTCTTTAATTCCTTCATCCCACTTTTCTTCCTTTTCGGATGTAACACCATGGTAAAAAAAAACAAAAACAAAAAAAGTCCGATGAAAAAAGTAGAAAAACAATGAATATTGTCGTCATAGTGGGACACGTGTCTCTAGAAGAGACAGTCTTGAAGAAAAGCAAGAATTTCCCCTTGTCCCGACACTCTCACATGTCCTCTTCTGTCTCTCCCTTCTCCCTACAAAAAAGCTGCTCAACAATTCTTACTTCTAAGTAGACCTGGCAAAGTTGACCCAGACCCGAACATCCGACCCGAACGACCCGACCCAAAGTGACCCGAACATCCGATTTTGACCCGAAGCTATAATCCGAACTTTGACCCGAGACCCGAAATGACCCGACCCGATCCGAACCCAGCCTGACCCGATCCGAAACTGACCCAATCCAACATTGACCCGAACTGT
>CAAKMY010032197.1:246-18378 GCA_901111285.1 Corrigiola litoralis | reverse complement strand
AATTTATCTCATACTTAATCAAACAGATCTTAAAACTATGTTGCCCCGGGCAATGTCGGGCACCCATACTTGTACTAATATATAAAGCAGAAACCACGCTCTTGATGTCTGCCATATGGCACCACTTATTTAACGTCAAGTGTGCATTTAAGAGTCCTAATAAATATGAAAGTTGGATATAGATAGGTAACTACAGGTTGATTAGGTAACTAACTCTTAGGCTTCATAGTATTGTCCCTTATGATTAAAAAGAATTTCATTTGAAAAGAAACTCTTAAAAGGTAGAGTTATAAGATGTTATTCCATGTACGATTGGTTTTACTCACGGTTGATTTGGTTATATACATGATTACTCATAATTTGTTTAGACAATTCTATAATATATCAAGTGGAGGATGATATTAGGACTCTTTTTTCACTCTAACGATTTTTTATTTTTATTTTTATGATGCTCTCTACTGCCTTCATTTTTTATATTAGATAAAATTAATGTCTTTGTCTTCAATTCTCTTCTATGTTAACGTTTATGATGTTGTTTTTAAAGTATTACGTTGATGTATTTATCTGTTCCAAATTGCAATTTGCCGCAAATAATAAAAAAAGATGTTCAAAAAGTTCTTTCCATGCCAGTATGCATGCCACTATGTATCATTCTCTCGGAGGTGTAAGTTCTGTTCGAGGAGGTGTATGCCATAGTATTCTGATGGCATAGTTGTTGATTTTTTTTTCTTTTGAACGTCCTTTTTTATTTTTGGTGCAAGTTAAGATTGTTTTTTGTTCGAGTAAGATCGAGTTAATTTGGGCATTTTGTTCGGGTTTAGGTCGGTCAATTACGAATTTTGAGCTTTCATACTATATTGGGTTTCTAATAAGTATCATATTGAGTCGGGTTAGTTGTTGGTTGTGGTTTACTCGAGCATATATTGATTGGTTCGGGTTAGATTCAAACCGGTTTTAGCGTTCCTTTTTCTACTTGGCAGATTAGTATGGGACCGATCATGTGTGTTCATGTTATTTAGAATCATAAAAGCGGGTTTAGATCTATCTTGGTCAGGGTCATATCGGGCTAATTTGGGCCTTTTGGATTAAGTTTAGGTTGGTCAAATCCGAACTTTGAGTTGTCATACGTTATTGAGTTTCTAACAAGTGCCATATAGAATTACGTAGGGCATTTTGGGTCATGTTTAGGTCGGTCAATTGCGAATTTTAAGCTTTCAGCCTATATTGGGTTTCCAATAAGTAGTATTATATTGAGCCGGGTCAGTTGTTAGTTGTGGTTTACTCAAACATATATTTGGCGGTTCGGGTTAGAATTAGATTGGTTTTAACGTTCAATTTTCAATTTGACGGATTAGTATGGGTCTGGTCATGTTGGGCTCAGGTTTATTTAGAATCATAAGTGCGGGTTTATATCAATCTTGGTTAGGGTCAGATCGGGTTAATTTGGGTCTTTTAGGATAAGTTTAGGTCGGTCAATTCCGAATTTTGAGTTTTCATACAATATTGAGTTTATAATAAGTGTCATATAAAGTCAGACAGTTTTTGGGTTGTGGTTGACTCAAGGGTCGGGTTATGTCTGGTTCAAGTTATTTAGAATTATATATAGAAACCTTTTAGGTCGAGTCAATGTTTCAATTGGAGTCATATCGGATTTAGATCGATTAATATTTGGATTCTATAGGTCAAGTGTAGGTCGGTGAATTTCGGTTTTGATTCTTAGAATATATTGGGTGTCTAATAAGTATCTCGAGTCGAACTAATTTTGGGTTGTGGTTTCTTGAGGGTGTTTTGAGCGGTTCAGGTTTGGTTTGCATTAGGGTATTTAGGTTTTAGTTCTTATTTTTTCTAATGTATCATATTTTATTGAAAATTATTAATTTTTACTTTTTTTTATAGAAAAATAAGAAAAATAAAGCAGCCCGAACAACGCCGGGTGTGAATACTCATAAAGTAATAAAAACAATGTCTACACATGGTTTATACTTGTATGCGTATACTTTCATTAGCGTAATTGTACTTGTTCACAATATCTTGTATAAACATGTGGAGGCATTAGCGTTCCTTAAAGCACTGTGCATCAAACCTCAAGTATGAGAATGCTATCCAGGTCTGCATCCACTTTTTCGACAAGATCATCGACCTTGCTGCGTCATGGAGTGGCAGCCTTTCTATAATCTGAGACATAATATCATTTGGCAAAGCAGTGAAATAACCTCTGGGTGCTTCGCAAATTACTTTGTTTTTACTTGTATCATCCATAGTCAGCTGAAAAGCAAAAGATGGATGATCACATGATCAGTGATCAGTGAAGTCTAATATACCGCTTTTTCATTTTTGAAGGTACTAGTTAAACTCCAACAAAGGCGCCGCAGACACAAACATATAAAACCAAGACAGAATCCTTCCATGCAACCTAGATAACGATTGACCGATTGTGGATGTGAAAATGTATGTTATAGTAGAGTGCTAGATTAGAAATTTGAGACTGCATAAAATCGCAGAGCAAACTTCTGTTTCTGCATAAAAGAAGCAAAAGCAGCAACAAAGTTTGAGACAACGCAAGCATAAGCACACGCATCTATGAACACGTAAATGTTGGGCTATAATTGAAGTTCTCACTTCTCACTAGTGTTTATAGTACACATGCTAAACAGAGGAACAACCACCAAAAGTGAAACGCCTTTGTAACATGACAAAATAACATTAGAGGAATTATAATTTTCTTGCTAAATAAAACTCAAGTCTAAATACAACACTCATTCACCTAACACAACACCCATCAAAAATGGTAATTTACCAGAATAACCCTAATAGAAAAATCATTGATAATTTTAAGTGTTCAACAATAATAAGTTAGTTCAAACAACAATATTTTAATTATGTTAATTCATATTTTATGTATTTAAATATTCAATTATAATTACTATTTTTTTAACTATCTATATTATTCAAAATAAAAATCGAAAAAAGGCAAAAAAAATTGGTAAAGTGGGGTGTCGGCTGTCTGGGCCGACAGCCATGCTCCACCGCCGGTTGGGTGGTCCGGCACTAGCCTTAGACTGCCGGGCACATCGGCCGACAGTCCTCGGCTAGTGCCGGCCTACCCAGCCGGCGGTGGAGCGCGCATGGTTGTCGGCCCACACAGCCGGCACACCACTTTACCAATTTTTGTTTTCTCTGGTGCATAATTGCATATGTACTACATTTACTAAGAGAAGAAAAACAACCAACATTCCATGTCACACATAGTCGGCCAAACCTGCAAGAGTGTTCGGCAGTAGTGGACCAGTCCTAAATCCTAATCCTATGCCAAAGAAACCTTCTCGTGCACCAGCCGCACCCCCAATCTATACCGACTACAAATATCATTCCGTGACGCGCTGGCTCAAGGTTGTATACTTGTACGGTTGTACCCTACAGTATTTGAATATTTGATCAGTATCAATTACTCATTCGAGTCATAAAAGTTATTTGTCCGGACTAATGTCAAGACTAATATATATATGCTCCTACAATATCGTTTCGTGTCCGTTTGTTTAATATAATTGCACCCTTGTTCACTCTCCAGCGTCAAGGGACTGCTGGTTTCTTCTTTGTTTCACAAGATTTGCTAGATAGATCATATATATATATATATACTCCTAGATAGATCATATGTGGTGGGCATGGGGGCGCCACTGTTTCCATAATAATTTACCTTAAACAACCCAACTTTAGAAGTTTGTATAGGTGCTCTTGCGTAAACATGGATCTTAATAGCTATTCATAGAGAAACACTAATTAGTGTATGCAGAAGTGGGATAAACATACTCCTATTGAAATACCAGAAAGAGAATATTAAGCTACATAAATCAAATCAATACAAAATCAATACAAAACACAGCGGCTTCATGCAGAAGCATACGCTCAGGCATTATAATTGCTCAATTCTTGTATCAACGAACACAAATCAGAATAAGATGTCCCACCTTCCACAACAGCCTTTCTTGCCATCTCTTTTAATTTCTTTGCCCTGCTTCTTATCTCTAGAGCCTCCTCACCAACCATTATTCTTGTAACAGCCTCCTTTATTTCTTCACATTTGACACTACCCTCCACTGTTCTACTCCATTTCTTAGCTCCAACAGGTATACCAATTTTCAAAATCTCAGTCACTAATTTTTCGTTGAAGAACTGCTCGGCAAATACTGGCCAAGTTACCAGAGGAACTCCGCATGAAATACCTTCCAATATCGAGTTCCAACCACAATGTGTTACAAATCCTCCAACGGATTCGTGGTCTAAAATTAGCACTTGTGGCGCCCAGCCCCTTATGATAAGTCCCTTGCCTTCCATATTCTTCTCAAACCCTTCTGGCAACCACTCTTCATTTGCTTCTTCATTCTTGTTTCTCCTCACAACCCATATGAAATCTTGTCCTGCAGCTTCTAGGCCAATCGCGATATCATGGAGTTGCGAGGTTGAGACCTCGGCCAGGCTACCAAAGCTCATGTAAATGACCGAATTAGGCTTCTTCGAATCGAGCCATTTTAAGCATTCTTGCTCATCAATTGAAGAATCCTTCCCCCTCGTGAATTTGGCTTCTTTTTCTTTGTTGCATAATGACACTGGACCAATATGCCACGACCTCTTTCCCATAACATTTCGGTAATAATCTGCATAATCTGGCTCTACCTCATAAAAGCTATTGATGATCACTCCATAGCTCTTCATCTCGGCCTCTATAGCGCGGCCTAATATTTCCATCTGTGCATTCTGCTTGTTCTGTTTGATATCATCAGCTAATTGCACTCTTGTGAGTTTTATCTCATGAGGAAGGTGAGGAATGACAAACTCCTCATCATCCGCGGAGACAGATTTGTGAGGTTCATATTTCATGAAAGCTTGCATCGTACAAAGTGCAAAGCAGGAAAAGCCATGAAATACCAACCTTGGTATATTGAATTTGGCGGCAACCTCAGTTGCGAAAGGAAACAACATATCAGCAACAAGGCAATTAGGCTTGCATTTCTCTATGAATTTCTCCAATGGCTCTTGTAGTATTGGCAAAGCGTTCAAGAATTTGACAGACATTTCATCTGTAGTGAATTGCTCGAAATTCTCGACTCCCTCGGGTAGGCCAGCCTCCTTGGAAGGAAACGGGATGATTTCAATATCGATGGGAGGGCCAATGGTTTTGTAGTTCTCTAGTGGTTTAGTGAAAGTTGGTGCATTGAAGGGGGTGGTGATAATGGTTGTTTTAACATGGTGGGATGCAAAAAGCTTTGCAATGTCTAAGATAGGGATCATATGGCCAGAGGCCATAAGTGGAAAGAAGACCACATGAAGCCTTTGAGGTTCGGCACCCATCGAAGTTGAAGAAATTCAATCGGTAGATGACTACTTTAGACACTTAGCAAATAATTGATTGCGCAGTCCTGTATATAATAGAGTTCGAACTAGTTATCCTAAGTTGCGTTACACGTCACCATATATGTCATTAATCTTGGTATTTTCGTACATGGCTAAATGAGGATTTAATCGCGCTATTTAATTTCCCATCCGCTATCCTAACCTGGTATTCTACAAAAGTAGAATCTACAACTCACTTCAGAACTTAAAAATCAAGATTTTAATTGCGGCACGGAGAGCATCCAAATTCGACCGAATTAATCCTTACCAGCCATAAACGTCTTTGTGTGGATGTCGAACTGTCGAAGCTAAGTTTATCTTGGCATTTGGCATCCTCTGTATGTTATGCAACAATGGCTTATTGGTCAATAATTGTCACAAAAAAACGACAGTCAACCATTTTGTAGTAGTGTAACAAGTGAAGACTTGGAGACCTGACTACCACTAATACAGCTTATGTGTAGTGAAATGTCCTGTTTCTTCGCTTTTGTCTCTTTTCTTAGAAAGAATATACCTAGAATGCCATAAATAGTTGCTAACTGAGATATAGAAATTTAAAGTACGACAAAAAACAAAAATGGGTGACATTGTGGGCTTCTCGATCGTATAACAACATGTGTATTACAAAAACAAGACACTACAGTTTCCCTTCTTATTTTGTTAGTCTGCACGTAGTTGCCAAGTTGCCGTGGCATGGCACCTCCATGGTATTGCACCAGAACACTAAAGTCTTGTTCGTCTCCAGTTAACTCACTGAATTTGCTTCAAGAATCGATAGTGAATTACCGATCATTCGAAACCTCTTATACATATTTCAGTGCCATTCAAATGGAACTGTACGTGTATCCCTTCTAAACAAAAAAATAATAATAAAAAAATTGGGAGGGTAATCAGATTTGGATTTAAACTTCAAGTCCGATACAATTGGGTTCCAGTTGATTTTTTGTTGAGGTTTTCATTTTCCTTTAGCGGGTAATATCGAGCCAAAATGTCTTCTTTATAAACACAATGTGCATACATGGTTTCTGAAACAAAACTAATTTAAAAGTAAATTAAAAGTTATTTTTTTTATCAACATTGACTATGACTTTCCCCTCCCATCTAATTGTCATGGAATAATTGGGTTAGAGATTAGCGGGTCAGTAGATCAACTCGCTAACTAGCTTATTTCATTAAATGGGCTAATGTATCTTGATTTCATATTGAAATTCATGTACTAACTGGGTCATGTCGAACCATTAGATGAAAGGGGTCCAAAATTCTTTTACCAAAATCCACCTAAATTTGTGTCTGGTCCGTCTCTTGTTGTCGTTTCGTGTCAAGGTCATTGTCCCTAGCATGCATATATTTCAATCAGGCCACTCCAGACTCAAGATCATCAATTTTGAGAAACAACTCCGTTCTCACATCTTCCTCAAGCAATAGTCACAAAGAATAAACATACACATTAATCTTTGTATCCAATGGCAAGGATCAATCATTTTAGCCCAATGACTATAAACATTGTTGTAGCTAGCTATTTGTTTTTATCTCGTATTACATTCTTTTTCCCAGATAAGTTCGGATCCATTTTTCACTAAAAAATGCTAAGAGTATTGGTCCATTGGAGGTCAAGTAAACCTGTTTGAGCCGAACCCATTGCACGCATAAGAGTCAAACCTCGCTACACTTATTAGATCCGAAGATCGCTACAGCAATGAGGCTGATATCTCACATTGCTCCAACAATATTAAGTACTAAGTAGTCTTGATTGATGCCATACCTAAGCTCCCTGAAACAAGTTACTTCTCAACAAGGTTAACGAAGACTCAATTCTTGGATCAAGTTACTCAGGTCACAATAAGATGAACCACCTTCTTCCACAGCCAGCCTTGCCAAATCCTTCAGCGTCTTTGCTCTACTTCTCATCTGTAAAGCCTCGTCACCTTCAAAAATTCGCTTCAATGCCACTTCTATCTGTTCTGCCTTCAAAAATGTGCCTTCTGACATCACATTCCATTTCTTAGACCCAACTTGAACCCCGACCTTTAATATATCAGTCACCAACTTTTCATTGTGAAACTGCTCAGCAAACAGTGGCCATGTAACCATAGGAACTCCAGCAGAAATAGCTTCAAGAATCGAATTCCACCCACAATGAGTCACAAATGCTCCGATAGCTTGGTGGTCCAGAATCAGTACTTGGGGTGCCCACCCTCTGATGATTAGTCCTTTCCCTTCCATCATTGTTTCAAACTCTTCTGACAACCACACCTCATTCTCATCTTTGCCTTTCTTTACAACCCAAATGAATTGTTTTCCTGAACTTTCTAGTGCTAAAGCAATCTCCTTAAGCTGAGCGCCTGAAAATTTTGCTAAGCTGCCAAAAGATATATATATATGACCGAGTTAAGCTCCTTTGAATCAAGCCACTTCAGACACTCGTGCTCATCAATTGACGCTTTATTTCCCCTTTGTGTTTTCTCCTCGGTTTTTCTATTGCATAGCGAAACAGGTCCTATATGCCAGCCCTTGATCCCCATGACCATCCTGTAATAATCAGCATACTCAGGTTCCAACTCATAAAAGCTGTTAAAAATAGCCCCAAAGCTCTTGCGCTCAGCTTCATCAGCTGCAACAAACATTCTGAGCATATCACGGTTTTCTTCACTGTCTTGGATCGTCTGTGACTTTGTCAATTTTACTTCATGGGGAAGGTTGGGGAGTACGAAGAGTTCATCATCTGACAAAACTGACTTATGAGGCTCGTATTTTTTCAGGACATCCATCGTGCAAGTTGCAAAGAAACTCATACCATGGAAAACTATTCTCGGAATACCAAACTTTGTTGCTACATCAGTGGCAAATGGGAAAAACATGTCAGCCACAAGGCAATCAGGCTGAGTTTCTTCCAAAAATTTCACGAGCGGAACTTGAAATAATTCCAGGGACAACAAGAATTTAAAGGACATATAATGAGAAGTGACGCTTTCTAGGCTCTCAATGCCTTCTGGTAGGCCGGCCTCTTGTGAAGGAAATGGAATGATATGGACATTGATAAGGGAATAAGCATCATTCTTGTATTTGTGGAGTGATTTGGTGATGTTTGGAGCATTTAGAGGGGTGGTTAAGATTGTTACTTTTACCTGGCGAGCTGTGAATAGACGAGCAATGTCAAGGATAGGAATAGTATGGCCAGGGGCCATAAGAGGGAAGAAGGCTACATGCAGTCTGTGAGGTTCCGCACCCATTGAAGAAAGATTGTTCAGAATGTGGAGACTATTTTCTGCTAGAGACTAGAAATGAAACTCTGCCGAAGCCCGATGTTATTGTACTCCTAGATGGGTGGCCACAATGTATATAAAAGCCTAACTGAACATTCACGAGTTTATATTGCTGGCTTTTTCGTATGCAAACAAGAATCCTTCAAAGGAAATCAAATTATTTTGAGTAAGCCAACAAAGAGCTCCTCTTCTGTGGTGAAGGGGGGAATTTATGGCTAATTCATTGGTTAGCAATTTTGACAGGGAATAGTCACCCATTAATGTTTTATTTAGGTTAGCATTTTCATACAATAAATGACCGGAAATACCAGAAGACAAGCGGGAATATGTATACGTGCAATATTTTATTTTATTTTTTGGAAACGTGGGAACTTGCAGCCACTACTTTTGGTGCACTCTGGGTAAACCCGCAGGATATGCGCAATAGCCTAAAAACCATGCACACCATGGAACAAATATTCCTCTCACAATTGCCACTGAGAGGGTTTGAACATGAGACTAAGAGGAATCTCACCTCCCATCTTAACCAATTGAGTAACCCAATTAGGTCATGTGCAATAATTCCGAAACAAACAAGTGGAAGAGAAACGCTGGACCTCGTTACCACCATGCAGCCCATCAATATGTATGCAACAGGAAATATGAGTAAAAAGTGCCAAAACTCAATGAAAAGAAAACGTGCCGATATTATGTGGTACACATTGAACCAGATTGTCCTGGACATAATGTACCATGAGGGTAAACTGTGAGCTTTCGCAAACATACAAGTGCAGCAGGAGGGTGTTCCAGCCTTCTTTGGCACTTAGTTGCAGCAACATTTAGTGAGACAGAAATGATGCAGAAGTGATGGGTATACGAGCAGATAAGGATAGAATTCACTATAGCTTTTAGTAGTTTTTCGCAGATCCTGATTTCTAATCACATGATGCTAGCTCTACAACAGGCCATAGACGGTGCACAATACTCATGCTACAAGACACGTTTCCAAAAATAGATAAAGAGTCCATGAAGCTGACAATTTCTATAGCCTTGTCACTAAGAGCCTACGAGGTCATAGGAGAACAGAGGTTGTATGATATAATTACATCCAAACTGGAGAAGGGCAATCTGATTCCGTAACCTCTTCAACAAAGTACCCAGTTTCAACTACTGGCAACTACATTTACTTGTTTGGAATGTAGATTGATGTACATACGCCGCTTATTATACAGAGAGCCATCAAATATGTGAGATGCTTGGAGCCAAAAGAGAAGCACCGTAAGCAAGATCGGCATTCTCAGCAACTCCAAGATGGAGATGTGGGCTGGTAACTTACTGAGAGCCAGGTTCTAGCGGTGACTGACTCTTAACTATTAAGTTCCCGCTGTATCTTCTCACAGGTGGAAGTCTGGAAGACACTTCCTTGAATTACCTCTTTTCCTAAGCTTTATTCAAATTAAACCTCTAATTGCTCTTAATAGAAAGGAGGCCCAAGCCCTTTCTTCGTTGAGTCATGTAATGTAAGTCATCCGAACACATAACAAGGGATTAAGCACCAAGTCCTTCAATGAAAAATTTAAGTTCGGATCACAACAATCGGAAAAGGCCAGACTAGAATAGTGTTTTCAGAAACGTGAGAAGCCAAGAGGTCGTGTTAAAGTACCGCCTGCCCTCTGACTAATGTACAGAACTGCGACACCACAGTATCAGAACCTCAAATATGTCTTCTTATTGAGCTTGCCTACTCAAAGTCGAAATTGAACCCCCTCCTTCCTCGTCATTAGTGTACTGAATCCCAAAGGTGCCAACTATTTGTAGCCTTCTTAACCGCAGCCTTCATAAATCTTGTATAAATATACTATTGAACAATCATGGCATCATGTAATACCAACAATTAAGTCATTTACTCCGTAATTTTCAACGGTCCCAAGTTATTCCAGCAATAACAGGTGAAACAGTACAAAGCTTTAAGTGAGTTCATAGAGAAATTTCACCTAATCAATGACATAAATAAATGCAAAAACATGAACTTGACAAGCAACAGAAGCCAGGAAAATAGCTTCGCTTTTACAAACAAACCGGTCATACAAGACTTATGTTGCGCCTTTATTTTGGACAGCACACTCCCAACAAAATCTTACAACACAGCCCTTTTTGCCTTTCTCTACCCTCCTATAAACCAACTTAAAGCATTCAACTCAAAGCGAAAAGACCCCAGAAAGAAGCTTATCAATCTTTACACACTCTGATCAACAAATGCAAATTCAGATACTACTGAACCCGTGAACTCAATTTCCAGCCACACAATCTAACTTCCAGGGAAAAAGTCTATAGTTGAGACACGAGTGGCGAGAGCAGAACTTTCAAAAAAGTTGGATAATTGAAAGGAGATACAAAATTCAGTAGTCTGACATCATACATTCAGTCAGCTTTGGTAACTTCTTAATTCTTGGTTGATGCCATACTTCAGCTTCCTGAAACATGATCATACACTCAAGGTTGACAAAGACTCAATCCTTGGATCAAGGCATTGAGATCATTATAAGATGACCCACCTGCGTCCACAGCCAGCCTTGCCATATCTTGTAATTTCTTTGCTCTATTTCTCATATCTACAACCTCATCACCGCCCATTATTCGCTTAAACGCTGCTTCTATGCTTCCATGCTTTACAAATGTCCCTTCGGTCATTGCATTCCATTGCTTAGACCCAACTTGAACTCCGATCTTCAATATGTCAGTCACCAATTTTTCGTTGTAAAACTGCTCTGCAAACAATGGCCATGTAATCATAGGAACCCCAGCTGATATAGCTTCAAGAGTCGAGTTCCACCCACAATGGGTAACAAATCCACCAATAGCTTGGTGGTCCAAAATCAATACTTGGGGTGCCCATCCTTTTATTATTAGTCCCTGGCCTTGCATCCGTTTCATAAACTCATCGGACAACCACCCTTCATTCTCATCTTTGCCTTTTTTCACAACCCATATGAATCGCTGTCCTGAACTTTCCAGTGCCAAAGCAATCTCCTTGAGCTGGGGTTCTGAAAACAAGGTCAAGCTTCCAAAACAAATATATATCACAGAGTTAAGCTCCTTGGAATCAAGCCACTTCAGACACTCGTGCTCGTTAATTGACGCTTTATTACCCCGATGGAATTTCTCCTCCGTTTTCCTATTGTGTAGAGAAACAGGTCCTATATGCCAACCCTGTCTCCTCAAGACCTTCCTATAATAATCTGCATAATCAGGTTCAAGCTCATAAAAGCTATTAAAAATGTTCCCAAAGCTCTTGCGCTCAGCTTCATGAGCAGCATCTAACAATTTTATAAAACTAAGGTTATCTGTGTACTCGTGGAACATTTGTGACTTTGTTAGTTTTACCTCATGGGGAAGGTTGGGGATTACAAAGAGTTCATCATCTCCGAAAGCTGACATGTGAGGCTCATATTGTTTCATGACTACAGTCGCACACGTTGCAAAGAAACTGATACCCTGGAAAACTATCCTTGGTATACCCAATTTAGTTGCCACATCAGTTGCAAAGGGGAAGAACATGTCAGCGACAAGGCAATCAGGTCTTCTGTTTTCCAAGAATCGCTCAAGCGGGTCTTTGAGTAATTCTAGGGAGAGCAGGAATTTGAAGCCCATATCAGGAGAAGTGACGCTTTCTAGGTTCTCGATGCCTTCGGGTAGGCCCGCCTCTTCAGAAGGAAATGGAAAGGTCTCGATATTGATATTGGAACGAGCATCTGCTTTACATTTATCGAATGAAGTGGTAATATTTGAAGCATTCAACGGGGTAGTTAAGATTGTTGTTTTGACCTGACGAGCTGCAAATAGGCAAACAATGTCAAGGATGGGAATGGTGTGACCAGGGGCCATAAGAGGGAAGAAGACTACGTGTAGCTGATGAGGTTCAGTACCCATTGTGAATGATTGTATTGTCTGGAGTGTCTATCTTTCCTTTAAGAGACTAGAAATGAAGCTCTATGGGCAGAGTGCTTTCAGTAAATGTTGAGCCTACTGAACATTTTACAACTATAGCTGGTCTTTACAGTATAAAAATAAATTTTGGCAAGCCAAAGAGCTCCTCTTATATCCGTAGTAAAGGGTAAGCCGGTAAGGTGTGTGACTATACATCAATTACCGAATTCGAGAATATTTTGGACAAACATGTGTTGGTACAAAACAGGACCACTACACCCAACTCATTGCTAGACACTACACCCAACTCACTGCTAGACACTTGCTACAACCATGTAGATAACGGTTGTGAACAAAATATTAGATTTCTTGGAGGAAACAGCGAAATGAAACTAAGTAAACTGGTTATGAACATAAAAATATTGCCAACAACTATGTAGTACACGAGGAATCATATCATCCTGTACAAATCCAAATGGGCAGGTGTGTGTGTCTGCAAGCGTCTAAGTGCACTACGAGGGTGTTCCACCTTTTCTTGGCACTTATTTGTAGCAGCAGTCAGAGGGAATGAATGAAGTAGAAGTGATAAGAATGTCAAATAAATACTGATTCCTGAACACATAATAGCAGCTCGATGGCAACCATTGATCCACTCAAAAATCGCTTTTCTGCTTTTTTTCAGAGGAAATCCACCAATAATTTTAGGAGGCATGATAAACGCATGAAATCAACAAGTCATAAGAATGTTTCCGTAAAACTGAAACCCCCCCCCCCCCCCGGGGATTTAGAGAGGCAGTAATAGATGCAAAAGTTATGATTTTGTGCAGCTGGGGAGGGGGATCCGATTTCGCAATCTGTTAACAGAGTACCTCAATTCAACTACTAGGCCGCACTTCATTGATAATAACCATCACATGTTCTAAAAGGTTGATATTCATTAGTTTAGATTTGTCCCAATTTAGTGTGCAGAAATTCCATATGATGACAGCAATCAATGAAGCCAGAGTCCTTCGCTTCTCATATTTCCAGCTCTGAGTATGAGAGCTTCCCTTAGAATCCCCCACACTAATAATAGCAGGTAGAAGGACTGTCAAAGGTATTTACAGCTTATTTTTGATGGATCAAAATTAGAAATGAAAAAGCTGCCTTAGGTGACTACTACAGAACATGATGGGGGGTTCCTATCTTGAGGCCTATGGAAGCATTGATCCTCTGTGCTGAAACTGTTGGGCGTCAGGGGATGGCATCAAGACAGCAAATTTTCTAGGCATTTCTCATCAGTAATCGGAGGAGACGATATATGCATCATTAATGCCTTGATGCATACTTGCAAATTCCTTCTAAAATTTTTAAATTGATTGATGACAGTAGATTAAACATTTCCTCCTTCCACCAAAATAGCGAATTATCCCTGTTTTCTCTAATCTCAGCTGAAAGTAAATAGGGGAATTGTCTCTAATAACTGACCTAGATGGACAAATATGGATGAGACAGAAAAAAAAAAATCTACTAAAGTTGCTCCGCAATTGGTAGAGAATTACTTTCACATATAAACCAGTTATTATAAGAATAAGTAAGCAAGCAGCAGATCTAATAACTGCTCAACAGCTGAAAGGCAAGATACATACTTTACAGTTACTGAATGTACTTAGGGATTTCTCCTTTCTTTAAGAGAGATAGTGAGTGTTCACCAGCATCAATAAGGTCAGCAATATTATGAAGGGATTGCTCTTCAGATCCCAGTAAGAAGATGGCACGAACCTCTGCTTTCTTGGCCATACGTGCTGCAAAACTTAGTGGCAACTCTGGAGAACTGAGACTACGCAATATTTGCCTGTACAAAGACAGCACTCGACCCCTATTCCTCATTAGATCCTCTGTTGTTGCCCATATCAGTCCTTTTGCCATTCTGCCAAAATGAAACATCACATCAGATGAAGTTCCGTACTTCCAGCTTAAGCAAATACATATACTGATACATGACCAGGATCCAATGAAAGCAAATTACTCCTTAGTTCGCTGCTAAATTGACCGACATTTGACATATGCAAACACAAAAAGTGCAAGTTAAGCCCAAACCTTCATTTTTATCATAGTTAGTTAAAAATAGTACGGGAATTAATCAGAATCTAATATGTACATGCATTACTCGTCAACGTGTCTTAAAAATGCAGCCAAAAGTCCGTCCTAAAATATGTTGCCTCTAACCATAAATCCCCCGCAGAAAAATGGACAGGGCTTGGTATTTCAGTCACAAATCACTACTCAAAGCTCGGAATAAAGCGACACAAAATGCATTCTAAAGCTAAGATCAACGGCTACAACTTTTACGAAACGAGCAAGACTTGTTTTCACTGTTCAGCGGGTCGAAAAATGGTCTGCAATACGGTCCAACGAAACTGGGCAGAAGAACATTGTAATTTTAAAACTTAAGGTGAAAGTGGAAACACATATTATTAAAAAAGTAGACGAACTCCTATTAAGCTAAACATACTCAAGCTCCCTGCAGGCCCAATTCAAGCTATACTTTTATCTTTCAGCTAGTCTTGGAAGAGACCGTCTACTTTTATAATAAAAATAGACCAAACCATGCTGGCCCAATAAAGACTTATAAATTTACAATTCAATTTGGGCTTGTAGAAGTTTAAGAAAATTTAGCTTGTAAAAAATGGGTCTACTTTTATAATAAAAGTATACGGTTTCTTCTAATAATTTGTGTACTTTCATATGCCTTAATTGACCCAGCATGACTCCGTCTACTTAGTGAATAAAATCAATGGGTAATCAGTTGTATAAATCTGAAATAATGAAGAAAAGAGCAAATATGAGAGTTTAACTTACCTTGCTGAGAAAAGAGAACGGCGACCAAAGACAGACAATCACTTGTTGGCGATGGAGGACCGAAGGAACATAACGGCTGAGTGCCCCTCCCTTGGAAATGATTTTGCGGTTTTATATTTTTCAGCTTGTACCCAAACTGTCACCAAAATCTTAGAAAACATTTACTCCGTCAAGTCATAATAGATTATTTTTGCTCTGTCTATACAAGTAAACATTACCTAGTTTATATGTTTGTCATCTCTTCATTTCCTAAATACAAACGGTCTAGATCTTATCTCTTATTTTGACCTAAATATCTTCCTCCCTCACTAATAAGTATTTGGCTTTAACGTTGGACATAATTTCGTGTGAGCTCGGGCTCATGTAAGACTCTGTTTGAGGATTCTCTCCATTTCTTTTTAAGGTTTCATTCAGCTCAGTCGATTAGCTCAGTTGGTTGGTGAAAAGGACTCTAAACCCTTCATCCTAAACATATGCTCCCATAACAAAGAAAACACTTGCACCTTTAGTTTTTTTTGTTTATTTTTGTACCATTAGTGTTTTCATATACTTATATGCAAAAATCATACAACTTTTGAATTTAAATAGATAAATATTTTTCAATAAGGTATAAAAAAAGTGATAAGATATAAGAAAGTGACAAAAGGTAGTTATAAAAGCACACGCTCTAAGAATATGGTATTCACGACCGAACATTTTTTATAGTGTTTAAAAATTAACCACTTAAACTCAATTCACAACTAGACCTTTTTTAATACTCCCTCTAATATAAAAATATTTGTCGTTCTCACATTTCGAGAAGAATCTTTGACTATCAAATTAGTACTAAAAATACTTTGTTAAGAATTATGAAAGTTATATCATTAAATTCGTAGTAAAAATTACTTTCATAATATCAAATTTGTTTGATTTTTAAACTTATATTTTAAGAGATAATTAAAGGTCAAAAGCTTATCTCGAAAAACGAAAACGACAAATAAACCTATATCAAAGGGAGTAATATAAACCATCAACTTAGATAATCTGTGTTCTCCCATCACTGTCACAATATGAGGGTCCTATGACTCCTATTTGGTCAGTGCAAACCCAATTGGCCTCTTAGAAAGATCGAATCAATGCACATCCAATTGGCCTATTAGAAATTCTTCAAAAAAAAAAAAAATTGGCCTATTAGAAAGATTGAATGTGCTAACACTACAAAGTACAAGCACAATTTACGGGCAAATGATTTTTATACTCCCCCATTTGATTATTACACTCCTCATGTGAGAGGAGTAGATTCCTGCACAGATTTCTCACATGGAAGGGGTAAGTGGGAGTGTAAAAATAAAATGGGAAGTGTAAATATCAGTTTCCCAATTTACGTGATCTATACAACTACGATTCTCAGTCCATCCTCAAGTAAACAATTTTGAAAACTAAGATTGCATCAGATGATGGGATTTGAATACGTACATGTACTCCCTTAACAGAAGAGTCTTGTTGTCAAAAAAACAGAAGAGTCTTGACTCCTAAGCCTGAGATAGTTGACACTCAGAAACTCAGGCCTAAGATACGCTCGAGAAACAGTATGATCTGAAATCACAAAATTTCTACTCCTGATTGCTGCAAGTTAGGTTACAAAATTGCTGGGTTACCCTTCTTTTTAGTTAACCTACACTCATAAGAGATCCCCAAGAACTTTAAATGCCTTCAGGAACTCTTATATCACTGATCAATACATGTCATGATCTTTGAACAGTCGTTTTCCGAGCAGAAGGGTAATGTTCTATTAACTATTGATTGACAAATGTGTGGAACGTAAGGAGGGGGGAAAATATGAATATTCCTGAGTGTAAATCAGAGAGATGAATGCAGGCTTCGTCAATTTCTAGTCCAAAAACCCTTATACAGGATGATTCCCAATCCACCAAGGGCCAACGCCAATGCTACTTGCATTTTGATGGGTTCAAGATCAGTCAACAAATTCTTCTTCTCCTCGTTCCTTACTCGCCGAGACCTCTCACCTAAGTTCTCCCGAATAAGAGTGCAAAGATTATCCA
Organism: Corrigiola litoralis; assembly: GCA_901111285.1. Classification (NCBI taxonomy): domain Eukaryota; kingdom Viridiplantae; phylum Streptophyta; class Magnoliopsida; order Caryophyllales; family Caryophyllaceae; genus Corrigiola; species Corrigiola litoralis. The sequence continues at coordinate 935 of CAAKMY010032197.1, read as the reverse complement.
TTTGATGCATGATTTGACGTTGTCCACGCGTTATTCCTTGCAGCTGGGGATATAACCAGATACAACATCACAAAAATGCTATGACGAAATTAAGATATTCAACATCTATGAGTAGAAGGGTTAACAGGCAAAAGGCCAGACCACAGCTATAAACAGAGCTTGCATATAATTCCTGTCAGATAGCAAAGCTATCAGACATATTTTGGCAAAGCTAGCTAACAGAACTTCCAGACGTTTTTGTCAGACAGCATAATGCAAAACTTTCCCAAAATTTTGCAAGATTGTTTAATATAACATCTTCAATTGTGTTTTCCTCTATCATTTATCCCCCAACCCTCTTCCTTTCTCCTCTCTTTTTCAGAGGGAGGCAGAATGACACGTCAGTGATGTATTATCTAAGTTTGTAATGTATAATTCCTCTTTTTTGAGTAATGGACTTTCTAATCAAGATTAAAGCAGCAGTTGCAAAAGAATGGCATATGCCTGATAATTATCTATCTTTTACAGAAACGACAACATCAGCTGCTATTTGAGGTCCAAATATACCACTAAATTCAGGCCATAGGTAAGCAAAGACAACCACATAGGAGTACGACATAATAACACTGTATCCTCATCCACCATTACTATCTCACTAGTTAGCAACTCGTTCTTCGCACGATCAGGTAGTATATATTCTATATAATATT
>CAAKMY010032033.1:0-19953 GCA_901111285.1 Corrigiola litoralis | reverse complement strand
TGTGCATAAAAAAAACTGAAAAAAATCCCATTAACAATAGATTTCAATGAAGCGCTCAAGGCAACGCCTCAAGCGCCTTACGCGCCTCAGACGCCTCAAGCGCGCCTCATCGAATGGGCTTCGCCTTGCACATAAAAGGCGATGAAGCTCCATCACCTCGCGCCTCAGGCGCGCCTTTTTAAACACTGCCGCCATGAGCCATCAACAGTTACCTCTTCAATCCTATAGTGGCAGCAGGTATGCCACTCCCTCAGCCCAAAACTGCCACCCAAGTCCCAACATCCACCTCAACACAAACCTCAGTTAATGATTCATTTATAGCGTTCTCGTCAAATCATATGGTACTCATTTCTTTTCACCAACCAAACAAACATCAAGATCCTTCTCATTTCTGTGTATACATATGCATTTTCGACTTTTTGTTCTATTTTATCATTATCAAGATCTCACCAACTTGGTCCAATATCAAATCCCTCAACTACTCTCATGATTAACCAACTGAATTTGTCAACACCACTAGAAACCGATAAAACTGGTAAAAAATAATTGGTTCCCAACTAAACTAACTAAAATTCCCTACGATACGAAAAAAAAAAGGCTGAAATCACTAATATGCAAAACAAAAAAAAATATCCTTGAAACTTTATAGTACAGTAATAAGCCTAATGCTCACAGATTGAATATGTGAGAGTAGTAATAGATTATAAATGTCTTTCAAGTACTCACACAATATTATAATTATGTACCCATATATATGTAACTGGGGTTAAGAGCTAAACCTTAAAGAAAGAGAAACCTGCAAATGTATTAGAGATTTGAATGACTTTGAGAGGGATAAAACTTCATACTTACTATTGTTAGTTATTAACTCACTAACCATATAGACCGACCACTATAAAAGACTACGAGCGATGGGCAAGAGAATGCAAGTAGATTCAAATTGATGATGTTGGAGGACTGTTGGATTGATCTGGAGAAATCTGGATGAATGATAGGAAAGAGAAACACAAATGGCATAAAAGAGAGGGTGAAAATGCAGAATCTGTAAAAATTTAAAACCGAGTTTTCTACATGTAAATTTGTGGACCCAAGTTGCTAGTAGTGGGAGTGCAAGAGTAATTCCATGGAGTGCGAATAGTCGCAGTCTTAATGACTAGGTTTATACAAGAGCCCAATTCCGAAATTTGTTTACCACTACCCAAACCAAGTCAATAAGAGGAGATGACAAACTAAAGCCTGCGCAGTTTGTCAAAAGCAGTGTCATTAATAATAATCAATCCCTAAGCATAAACAAACGAGAAAGCAATTGGCCCTTCAACCACAATGGATAAAACAGCCAGCGCCTCTCACGCGGCTCTTGCCTATGACAGGATATGGATAAGGTTATATCACTTACATGAACACAACCTTATCCACGCAAGCAAACATGAGTAAAAATCTGTGGACTCGGTCAGCTAAAACGTTTACAATCTATTAACCAGATGAGTAACGCTATGCACCTCAAATACGCACGAACACTAAGCAGCCAACTCGAGATTTTCACTGCACATATACATTAAAATACGGCAACAAAAGAAAGCGAGATAAAAGCACTACCTTTCCTTCAAGAAGACCATAAATGAAATTAATGAGCACTTCATCTTCAAACCCACCGAGAAATTCTGTCACTCTAGTCGCAATCCACGGCTTAATAACGTCCATCTTTACCTTCGTAATATCAACCTAACCACCAAACAAGTGCAAAACCACTAATCATTCCAAAATCAACACTCATTCCGCAAATTCCTTCAAACAACAGTACAAATACCACTAAATTACACAAAATTGCATTTAGAAAACAAACCAAATGCTCCAATTCCGGCGGAAACTTCTGCGTCTTGAGCAGCTTCGCCTGTTTATTCGAAAACCGCGTATCCTGGTCGGCCGACGTTCCCTAATAACCACCATATCCAATCCAAATCAATCAAACCCATCACACCAAAATCACTAACTAATTAATTTTAACCCAATCAACATACTACCAATGTGGATAAAACATTAATCAATCCCAATTAACAAGCATAGACACCAATCAATCTAATTGAAACCCTAATTTAAAACACGCCATAAATTCAATCAAACCCATTATACAAAAATCATTAACTACCTAATTTTAACCTAATCAACATACTACCAATGGGGATAAAACATTAAACAATCCCAATTAACAAGCATAGACACCAATCAATCTAATTGGAAATAATTGAAACCCTAATTTAGAACATGCCATAAATTCAATTAAATGTGATCTAAATACATAAACAAATTAAATCCGCTATATGTAATTGAATAGAATTGAATTGAGCTGGGTAAGAGAGTAATTTTGAATTACACGAAAAAATCCGCCCGACATTTTTCTAGGGTTTGGAGGAACGGCTGTAAATTATAAATTGATTTTTGGGGGATAAATTGTGGTACGACGGTCTTACATATATAAGATAAAAAGTTGATTAAAGAGACATTGGTGGGTTAATGTGAACAAGAAAGACACACGTGTGGGAGTATTTGGCAAAGAACGGGTATCGGGTTTGATTAGCGGGTTATATTAATGGATTTGATTACGTAATCTCATTATCGGGTTGGTAAAAGATGATCATACTTAGATCAATTAAAAGGGATTAAAAAGGATTGTCTTAACTTAATTAGAGGTCTTGGGTTTGAGACCTTGTGAATGTGGTGTTGTTTGAACTCGAAAGGAGAGCTTTGTCGCTCTAATAGTCCTACCTGGCTCGAATTTGACTAAACCAGATGGTGAAAGCCCAAAAAAAAAAAGTGTAATTTAGTTTATAGATGAGAGTTGGTAGTTATTCGCTTAATCTATTGTTATAATGTGACATATGAGAATATGACGATAGTCAAAATGATCATAGTGATTGGATTCTATTTAATGATTTCTAATCACATGGACCTATGATCTACGGGTGTTTCGAAATCCAAGATCACCCGTGCTAGACAATGACTTGAACAATTTGGTTTCGACTTGTTTGAGAGTTTGGGTCAAGACAAAGCAAAGAGTTGGAGTTTTGTGGTGGGGTTTGCTAAGGTTTTGTTGTGTTTGTGTTGGTTTCATAAGGAGGCGGTAATGGGGTATTGCTTGATGATATGTGTAACTACGTGTTTGTGCATGTTTGTTGGTTGATGTTGGCAAAATAAGGGGTGCTGTCAAAAATTTAGTCTAGGGGCACTAAAACTAGACCTAGAATGGTGATATTTATAAATACATTAAAATGTGACTATTATCCCCAGTTAACATTTTGAAATACTATTGTAGATTAAAAACGATATGTTTGTTTTAGTGGGAATAAGAAGACATAATAGAATGGAGTTTAAGTTAAGGAATATATTGAACCTCAACTTACACAAATCATTGTGCACAAATTGTGATTGTTGTTTAAAAGATTAGAAAAACATTAATTTTTCTTTTACGTTGAACAATTGAGTTATATGTGATTATTGTTTAAAAATATAATAATTAGAAAAACGAAATTTTCTTTACATTGAACAATTGAGTCATATATCGTCATATACAAATAACATGGTCTACATATGTATTAGAAGTTCGAATACAAGCAAGAAATGTGACTTTTTATGTATTAAGTCAAAATCATATATTTATTCGTAGAAATGGAAATTTAATTAGAGGTTTTTACTAATCATTTAAAACATATAAAAGACTAAAACAACTCAAGTTGAAAAGATGCCAAAGGATAAAGTATAAATAGTGTAAATAGTTATGTACATTTGAAGATTGTTACTGATCTCCATCTTTAAACAACTTGTTTGTACATTTATCTTCATCTTTTTAGGCTTATGTGGAGACCAAAATACGTGAGTTTACACTTGTTTAGAATGCAGATTGTTGATATTAATACCAACATGGTTGCTGTCAATATCTGCAAACTCAATGTTTTCCAGAGTATCTATCTCCACTGCAAATATATGGTCTGAAGAATTCCAATCGTTGAAGCATTGAACAGGCCAAAATATTGCGCTCCTGTGGTAAGTTGGAAATTCATAGTTGGAGATAAAAAGAACACAATTCCTTGACCACTCACAACTTGTATCTCGGGGTATATAGCAAAGGCGAAAGTGGTCGAAAATGAGAGGGATGATGGTGAATTGAACTTAAGAGGGGTTGGAAAGAAAGCATGGGCACTGAGCTGCTTAGAAGTGTTGGTTAGCTGCAGCAGACCATTAGGGTGGACTATAGCATTCCCGTCAAGAAGGAGCTTGGGTTGCTGGAAACCATTATAGGTGAACTGCTCCAAGTGTTGAGAAAAGCTTGTGAATCTTAAGGTCCAAAGGTAAATTGCTACAAGAAAATAAAATTTCACCCCCATTGGAGCTCAAGGAAGAAGATGAATATATGGAAGACTACAACATGAAAATTTTATACTGTAGATGTTAAGAAGTCAGCTAAGAGAATTGGAAACTATTTCTGTTTTTGACTAGTATTTGCCATATTTCACAGTAAATTCTCTCAAATATCTAAACTGAGAAAAATCAACCTCATGTCAGCAAGTCCACATATCACCAATATTTATGGCACTGAACTGAGACTTGTTAGTAAGTCAGTCCCGAGTCTCAAGTCTCAACAAACATTTACCAAAATTTACCCCATTGTATAATCTTGCAATGTCCTATTCTGTTTTTTTTTTATCAAAATTTATTGAAAAAGGACAGTCTGTTCTTTACTTAAAAAAGTTATAGTCAAGAATTGAGCTAAACTGACCAATATATTGTTATTATGAAAAACGACCACTTGAAAGCAAAAAGTGAATTTCTAAGACAGTCTAATTATAATTGAGAAATAGACGGTCTTATAGGAGACTTTCTGGTTTGTGACTTGTGAGGGGGGCGAGGGGCAGCAATGCGAACTCATGTTTGCTTCTGTCAAAAATAAGCATCGATGACATCTAATATGTTTTCATGTTGGCTGTTTGATATTCATTGCAGTCGGCTAGGGGAGGACGAAGAAGGTAACAAGGGTAGCAACCGCCAGTATCCCAAGTTTCTTTTCTGAAAGTTGGTAAAATACGGTAGAAAAATGGTAGAAAAATAGTAGAAAAGGGAAAGAATGGTAGGTAGAAAATCGTAAGAATGTAGTAGATTGCACCTCAGGTTCTCAATCTTGGATCCACTAGTGATTGCAGCACCTATTAATGATCAAATTCACAGTAGATGAATAGTTACAAAATTCCATTGCTTTGGCTACTATGCTAACTATTGTTAATCCAAACTACAAAAGAAAAACAATGTCTCATACTGAGTAGTGCATGAGGTAGATGCATAGATTCTTGTTACTGTTTGTGACACTTATCTAAACTCTATGTACAGCAGAACAAAAAAAAAAAAAAAGAAAATTACTTAATCGTAGGACTGTGATTAGAACAGGCTATAGAGGTCATCTGAGGCCACAATCAGTTGCTAGAACCCCTCTGACGGCGCCATCAGCCCTCATGTTACATTTATGTCGCATTGATTATCGATACTGATATTACCATCAAGTCCAGTAGTGGTAGTTCTGGTATCACAAAGAGGGGGAAATGAGATAATATTGAAATTGAAGCTTTGAAGCTCTGAAGCTAAAATTTCAGGTGGCAAAAGCGTAGAAATCAACAGCCTTGCTCATGCAACTGAATGATACAAGGTAGTGGAGTATCTGTGTTACTCAATCTGCATAAGAAACTACTTTCTTGGTTGAGACCTTGAACTCTAACATCGTTCTGCGATCAACCAGCGAAGTTTCTAATGATCTTATGCCATGAATTTTCTACACTCTCAAAGAGGATAAACAACTAGCTAGCTAGGGAGAAACAGGATACAAATCTCGCAGGCAATGAAAATAATTGCCAAAAGGTGGTATATTCAAAAGACCTTAGAAAAAATCTGTTATATTTTTGTAAGATAAGCAGGGACTAGGGAGTGAATAAACTATAATGTCTCCTAAGTTATGCAGCCTGCAGGGACTTAAAATGAATATGGTATAGATGGGAAACTGTATCATGAATTAAGAAGTCATGTAAAATAAACAATAAATCTCAATATCAAACCGATACAAATAAAACAAAACAACAAAACTCATCTCGACAAAACGTAGCTCATCGAAAAAAAAAAGATTTAGCTATTCTACATATAGTCTATTATATCGTTATCTAGTTACACAACCTAGATATTATTACACAAAAAGGTACAGATACTGTAAAAAGACAACTTGCTTGAGAGTTGAGGGTGACGTTATCCATTAATAGTAGTCCACATCATAACACTATTGTTAAGCTTTGATAACAATGTCTGTACAGTCACTCAAAAAGAAAAATATATAATAAATAAAAAAGCTTGATAATTAGCAAAAATGGCTTCAACTGCAAGTGCTTGCGTCATCCCCCACTCACAGCTAACCAATCACCAACCCAAGATTTCATTTTGTCTCTCCACTGGGTCCCACACTGATAATTATCCTAAATCATACTCTTTCAGAAATAGAAACCTTAGCATTTCCAAATTTAGTGGAACAAAAATGGTAAGTCAGTCCATTTACAGCCTTGAAACATCATTGTTGCTCCCTAAAGTGAGGGCCCACAAGGAGGATTATGCTGATGGTGGTGATCAGGAGACATCTGGTGAACAAGAAGAAGTCTTTTCTTGGTCTTCTGTCATCCTGCCGTAAGTCCTGCTTTTTTTGCAACTGTTTTATCTTTCTGCTTGTTAGGAGCTTAAAGTTGTTAAGTTTTGATGTATGTTATGTTTGTTGTACTTTGGATTAAATATGATCATGTTGGTATTTTAGTTACTTCTATAGATTGCTTATACTATGTGGATGATTATATGTTGGGTGAGTTAGTATTCTAGTACTGTCAATGACCATAATTGAGCTTATATATGTGTAGATTCAGCTGCATGTTCAGAATTAAGTGTAAAGAGCCCCATATGTGATGTTCACATGTGAGTGTCTCGCATTGAACGAGGAGGAGAAGATGATAAATTTACAAAGTTGTCGAATCAGTCCTCCTATTGCCGATTGGTTTTCAGATGAAACTTTATTGGAGTTGTAAATTAGATCTTTTTCTTCCGCTTTTACGAGCTCGGCCTATGAGCCTAGTTACTGAAATGATTGAGAAGTTGAGGGTTCGATTCTTATCTACGGCTTTATGAGCTCCTTTTGGAAGTAGAAATATTGGTGATTATTGTTTTTTGAATTTTCAGGTTTCTATTCCCTGCCCTGGGTGGTTTGTTGTTTGGTTATGATATAGGTGCTACTTCTGGTGCTACCATTGCCCTGCAGGTATTCTACCACTAATGCTGAAGTTTGACATTCGATGTAACTAATATACTATAAAAAGTCAATGAGATGAGAATTTTCACATGAGGTTGTGATTGATTTGTGGTATGTGAAATTATGGTATATGCAGTCTCCTGTGCTCAGTGGTACAACATGGTACAATCTTTCAGCAGTTCAACTGGGTCTAGTGGTAAAATTTCTTACCTTGGTTTCATATTACAGTCGATTTTAGAGTCGATTTTAGAGCATTTCTTTTCTTTATGTTTTCCCCTAATGGAATGTAGGTAAGTGGTTCACTATATGGAGCTCTTTTTGGGTCCATCCTTGTCTATCCGATAGCTGACTTCCTTGGTACATCTTCAAATTGATTTACTTATAATCTTAAGTGAAGGATTTGGGATTACCAAACTGAAGAGTTTTTCTACCGACTAACCTGAAGGAAGGAGGCGAGAACTTGTGATAGCTGCAATTCTGTATGCAATTGGCGGTCTAACCACTTCATATGCACCAGACCTTGGGGTTCTTCTAGTTGGAAGGCTCATTTATGGTCTTGGCATTGGTTGGGTGAGCCTCCTGACTGTGTTCTGTTATTTGTAAATTAACTTGCAAATAAAATGTTTGCTGAATCGCGCTCTTTCAGGCCATGCATGGAGCTCCTCTTTACATTGCAGAGACCTGCCCATCTCAGATTCGGGGAACTCTTATTTCTTTGAAAGAACTCTTCATAGTTCTTGGCATTCTGGTATCTGGCTTTTGACTGATAATTCACTTCTACCTCTTTCCTGCCTGTATCTGTTTGTCTGTGATTTGACTTTTGGTGGTCTCTCCTCAGTTGGGTTATTTTGTAGGTAGCTTCCAAATTGATGTGGTAGGAGGTTGGCGTTATATGTTCGGGTTGAGTGTCCCAGTTGCCACAGTTATGGGCCTTGGGTTGTTAACTCTGCCGCCATCACCACGCTGGTTGCTTCTTAGGGCTGTTCAGGGCAAAGGATCTCTAGAGCAGTACAAGGAGAACGCTATTGCTGCTCTGAGCAAACTCAGAGGCAGACCTGCTGGTGACAAGATGTCTGAAATGCAAATTGAAGAAACACTAGTTTCACTGAAGTCTGCTTACCAGGATCAGGAATCAGAGGGAAGCTTATTAGAAATTTTTCAAGGGTCAAGTCTGAAAGCATTTATTATTGGTGGCGGTCTTGTACTTTTTCAGCAGGTAAATCTTTTAATTTGCGACTTTATAACCCCTCAAATCCCAAATTCAATCACGATTGGTCTTTCTTGATGCCCATAAGACTGCTGCTAATTCAGATGGGTGCAGTTTGGCATGAGGTGTGGGAACCAAAAAAGATTCTAAAGGTCTACCTACCCTGACTGCTTACTATAATCATTTTCAGATAACTGGGCAGCCTAGTGTCCTGTACTATGCTGGTTCAATCCTTCAGGTATGCCAAAACATTCAGATACCTTCTTCTGTTTCTCTTGCTGAAGAATGACGCTGGTTATCGATGCTTAATTGAAATATTTTACGGGGTGGTATATAGAGTGCTGGATTTTCGGCTGCATCTGATGCCACTCGAGTTTCAGTGCTGATTGGTGTATTTAAGGTACTTGATTACTGATTGCAAAATGCATCATCTGATATATTTGAGTAAATTGAAATTATGTGCAGACTGGTTCACCTTTTCCACCTTGCAGCTGCTTATGACAGGAGTAGCTGTTCTCAAAGTTGATGAAGTTGGAAGGAAACCCTTGCTAATAGGGGGTGTCAGCGGAATTGTATGTATAATAAAGCATCTTGCTCACTAGAAAAACTGGTGTCCTCTTTTTGGTGTTGGGAAAGTCTGACAGAACTGTAACTTCTTTCTTCTTGTTGTGTAGGCATTGTCTTTATTTCTCCTCACTGCTTACTACAAATTCCTTGGAGGACTCCCTTTTGTAGCTGTAGCTGCCTTGCTTCTATACGTCGGGAGCTATCAAGTAAGTTTTCAGATATCATATACTCTTCAGATTGTGCAAGCTATCTATGTATTCTGTGTGCTCGACTTCCTTGAATGATCTTTTGTTGTTGCTTCTCTGGTTACTTGAGTACATTTTTTCCCTTTCGATGTATAACTAAACTAATATTTTTGTGTGTGTGCGCGCCTCCTATGGTATCTCAGGTATCATTTGGACCTATCAGTTGGTTAATGGTATCGGAGATATTCCCCATTCGCACAAGAGGGCGAGGGATAAGTCTTGCTGTCTTAACAAACTTTGGTTCAAATGCCATTGTGACCTTTGCTTTCTCACCATTGAAGGTAGAGTCAGATTCAGACTTCCTCAGAGCTGTGTTTATATATTGTCGTGGACTACAGTGCTTTCTACATTGTTTGTGTGATTTATCTGTTCTAATGTTCGTAAGCTCTGCAGGAGTTGCTCGGAGCAGAGAACCTTTTCCTTGTTTTCGGAGCTATCGCTTTATTGTCCCTCCTATTTGTTTTGGCTCTGGTGCCGGAGACTAAAGGATTAAGTTTGGAAGAAATTGAAGCTAAACTGTCGGAATGAAACCTGTAAGCCTGTCAGTTTGTACAATAACACCTTTATTATTAGTGAACCTGTGAATTTCAGTTGTACCTAGCTTTGAACTGTCAAATGAGCTAAGCTCATTGCGTGGCAGAACACTGTGGAGTCACAAATCTGATTTCTTCTACAGAAAGTTATGAACACTGGGGCAGGACTTCTCAAATACTGAATAAGATCACATTTCAATTATGCAAGGTCATAATATCTAGACGCCCAGATCTTACATCATGGTCTACAGTAGTACATTTTCTGCATTATCTTGTGAAGATTTATGTATTGTCTTGCAAATTTCTTGCTATGCGCAAAAGATGGAGATGGGAGGAAATTACTTAAGGTTTGAAGACTTAATAAACATGAATTGTAGGGACCAGAAATTCCTGAAACAAAGGCTGTTTTCCCTTAGGAGCTCCTGGAGCACGAATTTTAATCTATTTGACTGTAGGTTGCTTTAGCACTGGAATGGAGAGGTTTTATGGTGTACTGTTGGGCCTGCAGTGTGGCATCTAGTCACTTACACAAGAAAAAGTCTGCTTGTTCAGAAGGCTTTTCAGCACAGAATAAAATAATTCAACTTATATTGGTTTCTGTACAATTACGATGCAGGACATGTACTAAACATAATTTCGGAAGATTTACAAATTAGATTTACATGTCAGGCTAAAGAAAGTTATAGAAACCAGTTCATCAGCAAAGGTAGACTGAACCTAATACCTAGCCTAGTTAATCCCTGACAGCAATCTGGAATCTGAATTGCTTCACCGTCCACCTTGGAGGATTGAATTTTTGCTAGACAGGGCGGCGAAAGAAGCAGTTCCCGACGATGATGGAAATGATGACGGCAATGAACCCGATGTTCCCCAACCCTCAATAAGAAAACCGGTGCTTGCAGGGTCATAGTCAGATGGTATATCAGGCAATGTTGCACTCCCATTAAGATACTGAACAACTTGCCTCATTGTAGGCCTGGCATCTGCTTTAGGATGTGAACACAGCAGGCCTAACTCCAATATGAGCTCCATTTCCTCCTTGACAACGTCTCCTTCCAGCCTAGGATCACTAGCCTTGAGAATCACTCCCCTCTTCCAACAATCATAAACCCAATCAACTAAAATAGGATCTTCAGCAGTCTCAAATTGGATGTCAATTGGCCTTCTTCCGCAACCCACTTCAAGTACGAATGTTCCAAAGGCAAATACATCAGTGCTAGTTGTTGGTTTCCTTGTTCTGCTGGCCTCTGGCGCAATATATCCCATTGTTCCAACCAAATGGGTGGTCTGAGGATCATTGTCATGATCGTAAAGTCTGGCAAGGCCGAAGTCACCTAACCGTGGATTCATCTCAGCATCCAATAGGACATTACTTGCCTTCACATCTCGGTGAAGGACAACCTGTTCCCAGTCCTCGTGCAAGTATAGCAGTGCAGAGGCCACCCCCTTAATGATCTTGAATCTCTGTGACCAGCATAGCTTTCATCCCTTGTCTCGAATCATGGGAGACACGTTTCACAGCTACTTGGATTCTTGTTGAAGGCAGCACACCCTTGTAGACCTTCCCAAATCCTCCAATACCAAGAAGCTCAGAGTTTTTGAAGCCCTTTGTCGCTATAACGAGATCCTTGTATGGGAATCTATGTGGTGCATATTCCTGTTCCCAAGGTTCTTGTAACTCTTTGTATTTCTTCCTCCTTATGGCCCAAGCAACTCCACCCATCATTAACAACAAGAGAAACACTACACTAAGTAGAACTGCAAAAATGAGCTGATTCGAGTTTGGCCTGTGATGTCTAAATTTGGGAATTGGTGGAAGCTTAGAAGGGTCTAAATCTTGTGCGCGCCCACTTTGGTTCCAGCTCCATCCTAGTATGTAGTGACCATTCGAGATCAAACCACTAGAAGAAGAAAAACCAACATACATGGAGTCAAGGATGGTGGAGGAAAGATCTTTTTGCTTAGACAAGAGAGGTTTGCTAGGCTTTGACTGATCAAGAGGAGCTATTGTTACATTGATTAACATTTGCACACTATCATAGTCTATCCAAACTTGCATTGGTTTTCCACTATTCAGCAACAGAGTCTTCTGCACCCCTTCCTTATCAGCATAGTAAGATGCCGAAGCAGCATCAATAGATATTAAGCTATTAACATCGATGCCAACATGGTTGCCGTCGATATCTTTGAAGCCAGGGTTTTGGACGGTGTCTAATTCAACACCAAACATGTGGTTCGAATCAAGGCGATTGGTGGAAGCATTGAAGAGTCCTAGGTACTCTGATGCAAGAGTCGTGTTCTCGAAATTCATAGAAGGGGAGATAATGAAGACAATTCCATGGCCAGAATGATTAGTGACTTGAGGATACATGGCAAAAACAAAAGTGGTGGAGAATGATAGTTGATGTGGTCTGAAAACCACTGGGTAAGGGTAGAAAGCATGAGCTGTTTTGTGGACCGAAAGATTTGTCATCTGAAGAAGACCATTAGGGTGGATGTAGGCAAGTCCATCTAGATGCAGCTTATTACTGGATCCTTCAAAACCATTGTAGATGAACTGTGTTTCACCTTTAGCTAATGCAAGTACGAGTACAAGGAAGAAAATGAGGGGCATTGTTATTGTTGAGTACGTGGTGGGGATATCCAAGAAAAATGGTCATTAGACACTCAAGAATGAAATGCAAGGAATAAGTTTTATTGGTAGTACATATCACAGGGCAGCGGGTAGAGTGGTTCATGACTAGTTTACTTTTCAACTCAGATTTCCTGGTAATGGCATCTTCTTTAGTGTCCTAGTATCCTACAACTACCACTCCCTCTCAAAATAGATGTGATGTTTAATTCTCCTATTGAAAATATATGTTGCTTTCTGTAACAATGATACTACCAAATAAGAAAAAGTAATCTGACCCGGGGTAGAGGGTATTATTTCTAGATGAAAGTAACATTAATGGACTATCTTGAAGAGTACAGACCTGAGTCTCAGGCAACTGGTAAAAGTCACACTGATGTTGTACCAAAACGACATAAAAGACTGTAATGATCAATGTTACTGTGTAAATGCAATGATGTAGTATGTATTGTGTCCTACATAATAGAAAGCTGACAGTGATACTCAACTGCCCCCCTAGCTCCATCATTTCTTTCATCATTATGTGGTCCGAGGTATCCAAAATGAAACACCCTAGGAGTTAAGGCAAATTTTGAAACAGTGGAGGAAGTTAAGAAAGCTTGGAAGAATTTAGGCTAGAGCTTGTTCACTATGAATGCAGCTCCATCCTAGCTGTCGCCATTTATTTGGTTAAACAAGAAAACCATTCAAATTAACAATTTCATGCCCTATAAACCGAGGGACATCCAAAACTATAGACAATTGATACAGGTTAAAAGTTGTGACTTTATTTGGTTTTACTTCTTTGGTACGAACCAAATTAACATTCATTAACTAGGCCACTGCAAAGTAGTCTACTAAACCTTACGTTTTCCACTAAGTGAGCTGCAGCCTGTAGGCTCTTATTTATACCATCTTTGTAAGAATAATACAGAGCTGAAGCAGAAGTATGGAGTTACAACTGTTAACACTGATACCAACATAGGATCGAATCAATGTCTCTAAAAACGGTGTTCTGACCTGTACTCAGCTCTACAAACAAAACACGCGATAGCTAATTTTGAAGTTTGATTTGATTTTAACTAAACGACATGGAGCAAGCTGTTAGAATAATCATAAGAGGTTAACATAATCCTACGGTTCAACGACCCATTAGAAGGATTGAATCAGTGCTAGATACAGAACGGATAGATGCAGATTCATAAGGTGGAAACGGAGTTCCTAGTCCGCAGAACTGTATCAAGGAGTTGCTAGATTTGCCATCACTGTCACGTGGTAGATCAACCAGAATTGCACCACCATCTAGAACTTTCACTGCTTGCCTCATGGAAGGCCTCTCTTGCGGATTAGGATGGCAACAGAGCAAGCCTAGCTTCAGAACCAGCTCCATTTCTTCGGCAACATAATTACCCTCCAACCTTGGATCGGTAGTCTCAAGAATTTCTCCTTTTCTCCAACATTCAAGAACCCATTCTACCAGATCCTCTTCTTCAAGGGAACGGATAGCTATTGGCCGCCTTCCACAAGCAACTTCTAGCATAAATGTCCCAAATGCGAACACATCTGCCTTGGTCGTTGGTTTTCCTGTTATACTGAGCTCTGGTGCAAGGTATCCTATTGTACCAACTACATGAGTTGTTTGAGTACCAGTGCCATGGTCATATAGTCTGGAAAGTCCAAAGTCACCAAGGCGTGCATTCATATTGGCATCAAGCATGACATTGCTTGCCTTGACATCTCGGTGCAGAACAACTTGTTCCCATTCTTCATGCAGGTAATACAGTGCAGAAGCCACCCCTTTGACGATTCTGATTCTGTGTGACCATCCAAGGTTTGCTTTCTCATCACTGAAGAGAAACTTGTCAAGGCTTCCATTAGGCATGTACTCATAGACCAAAAGAAGCTCCCCCTTTCTTCGGCAATAACCTAGGAGTTGTACCAAGTTTCTGTGCCTTAGCCTTCTCATGCTACAAATTTCTGCAATAAATTCTCTCAACCCTTGTTTTGAGTCATGTGATATTCTTTTCACTGCAACTAGGCTATTGCTATGAGGCAATGCACCTTTATAAACCTTCCCAAAACCTCCTGAACCAAGAAGTTCAGTCTCTTTAAAGCCTTTTGTTGACCTATAGAGATCCTTGTATGAGAATCTATTGGGGGCATATTCCAGCTCCCAAGCTTCATGCAATTCTTCATATTTCTTCCTTCTTATTACATAAGCTGCCCCTGCAGTACTCATCAGTATAAGTATTAGCACGATCATAAGGACCAAAACCGATGAGCTTAATCTCCTACTTGGAGTTAGATGCTTCAGTGGGGGAAGTGAAGGAAGCTTGGCAGGATCTAAGCTTAGGGCTGGCCCACTTTGGTTCCAGCTCCATCCTAGAATGTAGTGCCTATTGGTTGATATACCAGTAGATGAAGAAAAACCAATATACACAAGATCCACAACTATATCAGACATATTGATATGGGCTGACAGGAGGGATTTATTTGGTTTCAGTTCTCTGATAGGAGCCAATTTCACATCTATTAGCATTTCCTCTGCATCATAGTCTATCCAAACTTGCATCAGTTTTCCGCTAGTAAGCTGCAGGCTCTTATTGGTATGATCTTCGTCAGAATAATACATAGCTGGTACAGAACTGATGGAGTTCAAACTGTTAACATCGATGCCAACATGGTTGGCATCAATATCTCTGAAAACAGCGTTCTGAACTGTATCCAATTCTACTGACAGAACATGATTCGACGGAGAACCATTTCCGGAAGCATTAAAAAGCCCCAAGTATTCAGCGGGAAGAGCCTGGCTAAAGTCCATGGATGAGGAGATGACAAAGGCAATCCCATGTCCACTTGTTGGAATATCAAGTTCTGGATAAATGGCGAAAACAAATGAAGTAGAAAATGAACTGTTTGTACCAAGTCTCAAAGGGGAATTGTAGAAAGCATGACCCTTCTGCAGCTTTGTAGTGTTGGTCAATTGTAGTAAGCCATTAGAATGGATATCTGCAAGCCCCTCAAGATGAAGATTTGAACCTGTGAAACCATGATAGATGAACTGATTAAGATGATCAGTTATGGCCAAAGCTGTGGGCAATAAAAACAGAAGCAACAAATTTTGTTTCCTATAGGTTGTAGACATGGACATAAAACTGAAATGCTTATCTTAGGTGTTTTAGACTTTAGTGTTGTAGCTTGCCACTTAAAGACCTACATGAGCTACCATAATTTTTGTGAGGGCATGAAAATATTATTTGCTTCAGAAGAAACTTAATTGTAGTCAATTACTTGGACTGACAGCAGCCTATCAGTAAAGTCATCTGAGAAACCTTTGCTTCATAACTAATAAGTCAAAAATGATGTCCCTTGTTTTTCCTAGTCTGACTTGTTGAACTATTCAGAGTTGTCTTATTTCAGTGAGAAAATTCCACCAGTGGAGTGCGGAGAATGGTACGTCTGAAGAAGAATAGGACTGCATTAATCATTAAAACACGCAGAAAGCAGTTTGATTTACATCATCAAATTTGATGAATGTACATAAATAACTTGTCAAGTTCAGTAAAGACAGAGTACTTATACGCCTATACATCTCCCAAACTGTCATGTTGTCACAACTTTGCCAGAAAATGATGCGAAGAAATTCTATTAGCCTCTGCGGTTCATGCTAAAAACAAAACTGCCGTCAAGTTAACAACTTTTTTTTTCCGTAGGATGCTAAGAATAGCATACACTATTTATAAATTTATAAAATTTGGTAGAAAAATGTTTAAAAATTGGTAGAAAAATGGTAGAAAATAATAGAAAATTGGTAGGAAAAAAAGAATTATAGCTATAATAATAGACTCTCTACCCCATTTCTATATCTTCAATCCGTTTATGACTGTGTGAGAGAGGAATATGAGGATTCAAACCTAGAACAAACCCCAAACAAATTAAACTCTCAACCATTTGGTAAAACTTGCTCCTCTCTTCGTGTGAACATATGCCCGGTAGGTGAAGACTCTCCTATAATAGTATATTTTTGAAAGATGACACGTGATGCTAGAAAATATTAACAAGACCAAGTTTGTCAAAACTCTTGAAAGTTTCCTACGTTGCTGGGATCCCTCAAGTCAAGTCAAAAGGTAAATCTTTAAGATGACCTAATAAAGGGAATGATGACTTTCAGGGTTCTAATAATCAGCAACTGCTTTTATCTGCCACTGTCCACTTGTAATTGGTTACTAGATTGTTTCAAGTTGACAAATAACAAATGTATCTGGTGTTCTCCTGTTAGTCACAACTCACAACAGAAGGCAGAATTTCAACAATTTGACTGTTTTCATGTGAAAATCAGATGCCTATGAATTTAAGAGACCAAGTCCATCAAGAACACTGTTTTCTTATTTGCTAAGCAGCATAAGAAGTTTCTGATCAAGTTTTTTAGAAACAGGCTTTTACTAGTCCTAGTCTCTTAGGTAATATGATTAGATACAACTCAGACAAAGTTAAGTACATCTAAAATTCTGATATTCTGAAATTGGTGGATACAAACAGGGGTTGTAACAAGAGTTCATGCACCACAGCTCCACAGGAGCCGGTTTACACGAGAGTTTGTGCTGATTTTCCTCTGTCAGTGCTGCTCTTTGTTATCGCAATGCCACCAATTGAGTGGCTAAAGTTTAGACATTGACATAACATTCACACAAGCATCAATTTAGTAGAAAGGGTTAAGGTTCCATGTCATCTTAGGCTCATAGCTCGAATTACAACATTATGAGAGTTGATGTTAGACAATAAATTTACATCACCATCCGGGAGCACTAAAAACACAGGGAACTATAACAAGTATTGCTAAGGGTGAGCTATTAGTAGAGCACCCACAATTCAAACTACAAAGCCTGCCATATCAGGACAGTGAATACAGTGACGGAACTGGATGGAAAGATTATAACTAACGTATCTTTACTATTAAAACACTACATAAACTAGTCTAACGGCCAAATATTTGTACAGAATCAGTACTGTAAGAAGTGGAATTGCCTGCAGATGATGAAGGAAATGAAGGCAAAATTTGATTGTTGGGGTTAAAGGAAGCCGGTTTGGCATCATTAGGTAGAATAGCAGGCAAAGTACTCTCTCCATCCAAAAACTGCATCACCTGCCTCATGCTAGGTCTCGTTTCTGGCCTTGGATGAGAGCAAAGCATGCCTAGTTTCAAAACTAGCTCCACTTCTTCCATGACATAGTTCCCTCCCAATTTAGGATCACATGCCTCGATAATTACTCCTCTCTTCCAGCAATCATACACCCAATCAACCAAATATTTTCCCCCATCATCTTGAAGGCTGATTGGGCTCCTTCCACAAGCGACTTCAAGGATGAATATCCCAAATGAAAACACATCAGTGTTAGTGGTTGCCTTCCCCCTTCTAGTAAGCTCTGGCGCCAAATATCCAACAGTTCCAACGACGTGGGTGGTCTGAGGGTTCGTGCCATGGTCGTATAATCGGGCAAGCCCGAAGTCTCCTAGTCGCCCATTCATCGTAGCGTCTAGTAAAACGTTACTAGCTTTAACATCCCGATGCACAACTACTTGCTCCCACTCTTCATGAAGGTATACGAGTGCAGAAGCCACACCTCTGATGACTTTAAATCTCTCAGACCAAGAAAGATTTGGTTTTTCATCGTCGTACAGATACTTGTCAAGGCTACCATTAGGCATATAATCATACACTAAAAGCAACTCCCCTTTCCTTCGGCAATAGCCAAGAAGCTGCACCAAGTTTCTGTGCCTTAACCTCCCCATACAGGCGATCTCTGCCACGAATTCTCTCATCCCCTGCCCAGAACCATGGGAAACTTTCTTTACAGCAACCTCAAGTTTCGTGGAAGGTAATGTCCCTTTGAATACCTTCCCAAAACCTCCAGCTCCTATAAGCTCCTTGTCTTTAAAACCTTTGGTAGCTTTGTAAAGATCTTTATACGGAAATCTTTGGAGGAGGTATTCTTTCTCCCAATCTTCAAGCACTTCCTCATACTTCTTCCTCCACCTCACATAGAACACCAAACCAGCAGCGACTAACATAGCTGATATGACAATCACCAAGATTGTAGAACCCACGCTCAATTTTCGCCTGTGGCCTCCAAATCGAGGAAGTGTAGGAAGCTTAGATAAAACTAGGCTCTGAGCTTGAGCTTTACTACCTTGGCTGAAGCTCCAGCCAAGTAGATAATGACTGCTAGCCACAGAACCAGTAGACGAAGAAAAACCAACATACATGGTATCCAGGACTACTTCAGAAAGATTGACACGCGCCGACAAGAGAGGCTTACTTGGTCTAGGGAGAGGGAGAGGAGCCATTGTCACCGTCACTACCATGGTTTGGTCATCATAATCAATCCATATCTGCATTCGCTTCGCGCTTATAAGAGTCAGATTCTTAAATTGTCTTTCAGTATCAGAATAGTATCCTGCTGAAGCAGATGCATTAGACATCAGATTATTGACATCAACGCCAACATGATTGCTATCAATATCTCCGAATTCAAGGTCTTGAATGGTATCTAACTCCACAGCAAATATATGGTTTGAAGAATTGCCAACTGTTGAAGCATTGAAGAGACCAAAATACTTGCCAGCTGTGGCAAGATGGAAGTCCATAGATGGAGCCAGAACAAACAGTATTCCATGACCACTTATAGCTTGTATTTCAGGGTACATGGCAAAAACAAAAGTGGTGGAAAATGAGAGGGATGATGAAGAATTAAACTTAAGAGGGACTGGAAGGAAAGCATGAGCTGTTAGCTGCTTAGAAGTGTTGGTAAGCTGCAACAGACCATTGGGGTGGACTGTAGCACCCCCATCAAGGTGAAGATTGGCTTGCTGGAAACCATTATAAGTGAACTGGTTTGAGTTTTGAGCAAAGGTTGTGACTGCCAAGGTCCAAAAAACGATTGCTAAAACAAAATGAAGGGCTTGAACAGCCATGAAAGATAGAAAAGGAGACCTTTTACTAACTGATGTAAAAGACATGAAGAATGCAACTTATGCAAGATAAAAGGAAAAAGGCAGCTTGTGTTAAGCAGTTAGCCTTAGGAAAAGTATAACCTGGTAGGCTGGCACTAGGGACAACCAAACCCAATGTTGCCCTCTGAGAGAGGGTAGCAAGTCAACCAAGTAAACAGAAATATCAACCACAATTCAATATGTCAGTCACATGTCAGCAGTAGCAATATTGCTTATTAAGACAATATCTCTGATGACTTCTGTTGAAAAGTCTGCTCTGAGTTAATTCCCAAGTCTAAACATTAGACACCTTACATGTAACTTGTAATTTAATTTTAAGTTTTTTCTCTCTTGTGAGCAGCTAATGACACCAATGTTGGAACATTTATAGTGTAATGGGTTAAATAATCATATGTGTTGATACTAGAAGAGGAGGAGGTCTAGTATTGGAGATAAGAGAAAACAATAAGCATAACGAAAAGAA
>CAAKMY010032012.1:0-23638 GCA_901111285.1 Corrigiola litoralis | reverse complement strand
AGTTCAGATCTTCAAAAATTAACAAGGATTTTGGAGAAACGGAGCCATAATTCGGACTCCGCGCGTGATTTCCTTTGGGGGGAGGGTAATGTTTCGTCGGCAAATATCGTCCACCACCGGTCAACGACAGTCAATCGCCGGTCAACGATCATTGAGCGGTGGTCAGGTCACGACAGCAGCATGGTTTGCGGTTGGGTTTTGCATTTCCTTTTTTTTTTTTGAAAAGGGGGTGGGGAGAAGGAAAGGGAGAAGGAAGTAAATAGAGGAAAGGAAAAAGAAAAATTAAGGGTTAATGAATATGATATGATTAAATTAGTTGATAATTAGCACTTAGACGACTACTCTAACATAATTTTCAAAAAAAAAAACTAACGTCCGTACCCATTAAAGCATTTTAGGTCGAAAAATTAATCTCAGGGGTGTCTGGCTTTTTTTGAAAAACATGGGGGTATTTTGACTTTTTTGCAAAACCTCAAGGATACTTTAGAGAAATTCCCTCATGAAAGGTTGTGTTAAGTTTTGTTGTGTAGAAACGAGGTCAAGAACAAGATCGATTGACATGTGTGGACCACAACTTCGAGCGTGATGGTGATGTTACAAGATTTCTACAAGTCATTTAGTTTTATCTCTTTTAATCCTTGTAATTATCCTTGTGTCACACTTATGTTAAAATTGCCTTGTGTAGAATAGGGACATGAACTGTTCCATGAGCCGTTCATACAAGATGTCCAAGTTCACTGTGTTCACGGTTTCGTCGTGAACCAGTTAACTTGTGATATCAATATCTTCATTGAAATGATTTTATTCTAATAAAATATTCTTTAATATTGTGATTTGATCTACAACTTCAAAGGAAAAGATTTTATTTTATTCAAGTAAAGAACATTATGTATTAAGTGCAATTATCTTTAGAAAAGATAATATTTTCCAAATATCTTTGATTCTATAAAGCTATCCTTTCTTATGTTTTCCATCCAAAAATCAGTTTTTCCTACTCTATAAAATATGAGAGCTTTTACAGTTAAGAGGGCACACCTTTAGTAAAAGAGTTTTTGTATTTCAGCGTTTTATACTCCAAGGCAAAATTAGCAAAGTGTGTCATCCTTGATCTTAGAACTTAATTATATATCTCCTGCTTACCAATAAGCTTATCGAGATACTGATCTTTGTATTCCTTTTTCATTTGAGAGTTTCTGGTTTGGGAAACACTAATGTGTGTTTCAGTGTCACAATATTTAGTAGGTGGATATTGGTGAGGGTTGTAATTCATTGTCTTGTGGTAACAGTGTTAATTAGTGCAAGTTTGTGATTTGATAAAGTGAATTATTAAAGATAGGATAGAGGTGTACGAAGACCTACATTTGAGGTCGAACCACGTTAAAACGCAAGAGTTCATTTAGTTCTGTCCTTCACCTTATTTGGCAGGGAAACAAACTATCTTGTTTTTGTCATTGTTCTTGTTATTGTTCTAGTGAATGTTCTAGAAGCTGTTCTAGCTATTGTTCCAAAGATTCTTCTTTAAAAGTCTAAAGTACGAGAATGTTTCAAGAATCTTTTGAACACTATATTAACCCTCCTTTAGAGTGTCCATCTGGTACCTTCATGAAGTTTAAGTGTGTTTTGGATAGATTACACTAGTATGGAAAGTGAAGCACCTACTTTTTCAACACCACCATTAGAGGATGGGTATTATGAGTACGCTCGCTAGGCACAAGTGAAAGAAAAAATCAAAACTTTGGAAGGAGATGAGTGATGAAAAAGGCAAAAAAATAGCGATTTGTAAGCATTGTGAACTAGTTTTAGTTGCTGGGTCGAAAAGTTATACTTCTTACTTAAAGCGCCACTTAGATAGGTTTCCGAAAAGTCCTTATGGAAATCCGATTGAAGAGGCGTTTAATTATGATGATGATGAATTTTAGAATGAAGAAATTGTGTTTAACATGAAAGAGTTACGAATTATTACATATAGTAGAAGGAGCTTATCCATTTTCAATAATTGAGGATAGAGGTTTTAAGCGTATGAAGTCTAAAGCTAACCCCCAGTTTAAACCATTTAGTCGAGGCACACACTAGAGATCTTTTCTCCTTGTATGTTTCTGATACGGATATGATAAGAAACTTGTAGAGGAATGTTCTTGGTCCAATATATTTGACAACGGATAACTGGTCATCGCCACATTCTTGGCAGCACTACATATGCATAGTCACCCATTTTTTTAATCATAGTTGGAAGCTTCACAAAATCCTTCTAAAATTTAGAGCGTTAAGTTCACCTATGATTAAGATAATATTTCTCAGGAGATTTATATGTTTCTCAAACAATGGAAGATAGATGACAAGATACTTAGCGTCACGGTTGGAAATACTTCGTATATTGATGTTATGATTCTACATTTGACCAATCATCTTTTAAAGGGACTGTCAAAGAAGAGTGATAAACTATTCTTTATTAGGTGTTATGAATACATCATATATATTATGGTACAAGATGGGTTAATTCTTATTGATGATATCTTGGAAAACATTAGAACTCTAGTAAAAAAAATTAAGATATATGCTCATAGAGGTAAAGAGTTCTATAAAACTGCTAAAAAGAATTATCATCATGATGTTATAAGATAATTTTGTTCAAATATGCAAGTTTGTTAGAATTCTACTTTTGAAATCCTGGATAATGCCTTTTTCTACAAAGATGTGTTAGTGTATTTGGGATAACAAAATTCATCTTAAGTCCTTGATTCCCTTTGAAGTTGAATGAGAGAAGTTGAGTGTGATTCACAAGTTTTTGAAACTGTATGACTTGTATATTTTATGCTTCTAAATCCCCCACTGTGAATTTGTACTACAAAGGAGCGTTGATGGTCCATCATCATTTGGTTGATAGTACTAAGAACCCACATGAATTCCTAGCGTAAATAGCGATGCCCTTGATATATAAATTGACGAATATGGGTCAGAGTGCAATGTTTATCTATTTTATGCTGCTAATCTTTATCCCATATTTAAAGCTACGAAAAATATACGTTGTACCCCGTGGTTAGAAATTTTGAACGTGGTACCCACAAAATTAACTTTCTGCATATGGTACCCCAGAGGTTAGTTTTTTACCGCACGTGGCACGTCATTTGAAAAAATGAGTCAATTTTTCGCCGTTTAACTTTTGACGTGGCACGTCATTTGAAAAACGATTAACCGTTTTCGCACATGGTACCCTTGAGGTTTGCCTTTTATACACGTAGTACGCTTGAGGTTTGGCCTTTGATAGGCATGGTTATAGGCATTTGAATACATATGCCCTGTAAGTGGTTCGTATATGCTGATGTTTTAGAAAATGATATGTAGTGGCTTATGATGTAGTGCTTAATGCAATGTAGGCATCTTTTTTGCAAGAACTATGAATTTGAGACTCCAATATTGCAAAATCTAGTCATTTATATAAAAATATCAGACATCACATAATTTATTACAATTTCCTTCAACTGCATTGAGATCATAGAGAACTTTGTGTTTATGAGATAATAGACAAAGTGATTATTGGTATGAAAATTCAGGAATTTAGCCGTTATTTTCAAAATTCAGTATTACATGTGGAACATGCAAAACCTCACTACCTCATGTGTACCATGTGCGGAACATGCAAACCTCTTGGGTACAATGTGCCCAAAGTGTTAATTCGTTTTCTGATGGTATGCGACGTCAGCAACTAAAGGTGAAAGGTTGCGTTTGTTGATAGAGGGGTACCAAGTGCGGTACGAAAATAACCTTAGAGATACCATATGTGAAAACGTTTTTGTGGGTACCACATGTAAAATGTAAAACCACGGGGATACCAAGTGAAATTTCCGTTAAAGTTAACTTCGAGGATTGTTTTGACATGTTTCGGTTGATGTAACCGAGGAAATGGTTGATGACATATTGGAAACTTTGAAGTCGTTGTATAGTAAATATAAGTTACAGTCATTGAATTCCCTAATTGTTATCTACCAATTTAATGATAAATTTTTTTTGATTTATTACCAACGTTTCAATCCCTGAACTAGTCAAACTAAGACCCATCGTTCAAAATTGCATTTGTACTTAAAGGAGCCGACTCTTGGAATAAATATGGATTTGGATGTTCTAGAATTTTTGCGCCAGAATTCAGTGCGGTTTCTGGAGGTTTCATTGTCGGCAAGAGATATGTTGTCTATTCCGGTTAGTACAATAGCTCCGATGTCATCTTTTAGTCATGAGGGTAAGATGATTTCTCCTAATTTTTAGCTCGTTGAAGCCGAAAACCATCCAAGCATTGGTATGCGTACAAGACTGACGTCGTGCAGAGCATGATATACCTCTAGATCTGGATAACGATCATGATTCATGTGATGAGGTATTGGATTAAGACGAGCATGAAGATATATTGGTTGGTCTCTAGAGTACAAAAAGTGAGCCCCCCCCCCCCTCTTCTATGTTGTTTTTATAAATTGAACAAGAAGTTCACTTTTGGTATAACTTTTATAGAATTTATTAGTTATATTGTTGACACTCCTTGGAGAGGTTACTTGAACCTTGATCCGGTAAATTTTAAAAAATGTTTTTGAGACAATAATGAATAAAATTTTTATTTTGAATTATTGATGATTAATATATGACCTCAAATAATGTAAAAAATTAAATATTGAAAAATAAATGGGATATATAAAATATTTGATGAAACAATAGACGAAGAAACATCTACCGTAATAAATTTAAACTTAGCTTACTTGATCAAGCACATCCTCAACATTTCTTTCCCGCTGAAGTGTATCACGTTGTATCCTTCTTGCAAGTCTCACATCGGAATCTACAGTCGGGAAAAAATTATATTTTTTTCCAATAGTAAGAGAATTTATGTCCTGAAAGAAAAGTTCAACAACTCTGGACACAAAATACAAATTTTCATCTATGACTATTGGAAACGAAAATAATACATTTTTGACGCTTAATTAGGTAAAGTGATTTTTATCTTTTACATATAAGATGTATTATAACATACCCTAATTGACGCATCTATCCCATATGGTGGATTCTTTAACGAGTTTTTTCATTCATATGTTTTTCTTAATTATTTCATGCTTTGTATTATTTCATTTTTATTTTCCCCGCTAATTTTTCTTATGTCATGCAACCGTGTGCTTAGTTGTGGTGGTAATGGCAGTTTAGACTCCTAGAAGGCGGGCATTCTAGGATTGTTTGCGATCGGTTTGCATGTGCAACAACGAAGTTGCGGTCTTTTAGTGAGTGTGATTATGATACCCGAGATTTGAGATTGAGATTTGATGAGTGATTAAAAGGATTGATATACTACTCATACCAACCAGATGCATCTTCTTCTCATGGAGCCCATTTGATAAGAAACTCCACAGTTAAAAGTGCTTGACTGAGAGTAGTACTAGGATAGGTCACCCATCCTGTTACTACTCTTGGTCAAGCACTCTTAACTATGTAGTTTCTATGTACATGAGCTCCCTAAAAAGAATATGCATTTTGTTGGTATGAGTAGCACTATTAATCCTTTTAAGCACTCATCAATCTCAATCACAAATCGGTAGTTTACTCTACTCTAGGAAAATGAGAAATTTATTTAGAGAGAGAACCTCTTTCTTCTCTCTAGAAAATAGCAAGTTACAAACAAAAGAGGAAGGAGGTGCCACCCTCAAGCTTGTTGTCCAAGAAAGCTCTCCTCTATGGTGAATACTCGCGGACATCCACCAAAAAATCCACCCATCTCATGCTCTTCCCCTTGTCCACACGATCAGCCTGACACTTCTAATTCTCAGATTGGACCTGAAATGAAATTTATACCTTAAACCCAGCTGGAAAACTAAAATGGTCCTGATCCTATCACTTTTGGTGATTATTTTGGCAGTCTTACGTAATAATACTCAGGAAAGTATTCCTTCTGATTTTTTTGATATAATTAAATCATCTGATTCTACTAGTAATGATGGTACTGTTCCTTCAAATAGCCCCCATGTGAATGAAACTAGTCCATGGACTGAACCTGTTCCTAAAAAAGTTACTCATGGTATGAAATTGGAATATATGGATGTGATAGTGCCTCGAACGTTGAGATTTTACAGGAGGATATTAAGGATGAATTTCATTATTGGGAGAATACTCTAGTAATTACAACTATTGGTGCGCGTGTCTCTGTTCTACAATTGTAGCAGTTTGCTAAGAGGAATTGGAATAGTGTTACTCAACATCAAATTCTTTACTATAGAAAAAGTTGGTTTTATGCCATCTTTAGTAATGTTGATAAGGAGACTGGTCTTAGAAGTGGGCCTTGGATTCTTGCAGGAAAAAAATTTATTATTAAGCTATGGACTTCCCTGTTTTGTCATGAGTTTAATAAGATGACAATGGTTCCAGTCTGGATTTATTTCCAGACCTAGACCCTTATTTTTGGTCTCCAAAAATCCTTGAGTAAGTTGGATAGTAGGGTTGGTAAGCCCCTTGTTACGGATGAATTTACTACTAGTAAAGACAAGATTTCATTTTGTGGTTTCAAGCATAGAATAAAGAGCTTTAGTGAAACCCTAAAGGGTCTTAGTTGTTTTCGTGGCTCCGAACCATAATATTTTGGTGAATGTGATCCTTTTGTGGTTAAAGAGATTTGTTTTGTTGAAGACCAGACGTTTCCAAGTGACTCTAATGTCATGCCTAGTGAGCTATAGGGTTGTATTTTTGTGCACTCAAGGTGTTTGATGAAATGCTTGAACCTGAAATCATAAGTGTTGTAAATGATAATTATTTTTCTGCTCAGTACCAAGTATCGGTTGACAAAAATCATAAAAAATTAGACATTGGTCTAATAACCTTCTTTCTTATACTAGTAGGGGACTAGGGGTCAACTCATTAGCTCAGTTTTGTTTCACTACAATAAAAGAGGTCATTTACGACGAAATCTTACGACGAGGCGCATTTCTCGTCGCAAATGGGTATCATTTGCAACGAGAACAGTAACTCGTTGTAGATACTTGTTATTATTAGCGACGAGCCTTATGTCTCGTCGCAAATTGGTATTATCAACGGCGAGCCTTAGATCTCGTTGTAAACGGGTCCCAATCGCGATGAGAACAAGATCTCGTTGTAGATACTCTTTATTACTAACGACGAGTGTTATATCTCGTCGCAAATGGGTACATCAGTCTCACTAAGGTAGGGTCATTAAGTCTTAAACAAAGTTAGAGTGATAATTTTGTAATAGCTTGAGTAATTGTTCTGATGAACATCATAGGCTTCTCTTTAGAAGCTGGAGTTCTGTTGGTCTGCCTAGAAGGGAGGGTGGCATGGGGATCAAAGAGCTCTTGAGATGGAATAAAGTTCTCATGCTTAAGTGAATATGGAAGTTGCAGTTTGGTTGTTCAGACATATGGTGTAGATGGATTCAAAGTTACATTCTTAAGTCTTAGAGTATTTCGACTGTTCAGAGCAAGTTTGATTACTCTTGGGGTTGGAAATCCATTCTGAGTGTTTGAGATATGTTGATTGCTCAAGTTGGAATTGTTTATTTAGCTCAAAAATGTTAACAGGACTTGACAATTGAGGGGCATTTCCAAGTCCAGAAAGCTTATGAAGCTTTTAGGTCTTCAGCTCATGTGAGGCCTTGGTACTCTGTTCTGTGGGACACTGTTGTACTTCATAGGCACTTCTTAATTGGTGTCATGACAGTTAACAATATCTTGGCAAATTTTGATAACTTATGCAAGAGAGGTTTTATTCTTGCTAAAAGTATGCAAGAGGGATATGGAGTCAAGAAGTCACCTTTTTTTTTTTTCATGTGTCCTTTTTCTCAGGTTGTTCTGCAGCAGTTGTTAACTGACTTGGCATCAAGAAAGGGGTTGTAAGTTTGCGTCATGAGCTCAATTGGATTTTCAAGTTTAGTAAAGGAAAGGGATGGAAGCAAAGGTAGCTTAGGTGTGCGTGCATGTTTACAACTGCTGAAATCTGGCATGCTAGAAATGTAAGAATTTTCAGAGAATGTAAACTTTATGTTGCTCAGGTAGTTAGTAGCATTTAGCTTTTTGGATGTATTAGGATGTATGCAGTGAGGAGGGGCATGTTAGAACAGTTCATGATAAATTGTTTACTTCGTTAGTGATTGATATCCAAGTTTGGTTACTTCCTTTTTTGGAAAATGGTATAAAATTCTAGCCTTTTTTCAAAAAAATGAAAAAATAAATTCTCAATCACAAATTTGGGGTATCACATATGATTACTGATACAATGACAAGTTCCAAAACGGAAATAGTCCAAAAACATCATGACATATTTATTTGGACATATTGAAAAAACTATTCTAATTTTGCTTTGGGAATGAGACCTTTTAGGATCAAGATATTTTGAAAGACATGTATTGTAAGATATTAAATTCTCTAACAAGATAGTTTGGTATCACTATAAAATATGTTGAGATATTATACTATAACATTCCTACAATTTTGAAATATTCTGATACTTGTAAGATCCAAGTAACATAATATATCTTTAGTTAAAGATATTGTAATATTCTTAAGATCGAAATGTTGCGAATTGTATAATACTCGAGATGTTGTACAATTTACACATTATTATATATTTAGAAGTGTAAATAACCATCAAGTTAAGCGCTAATAGGCTTAAAAATACAATGAGAAGTAACTAAGTTTTGTGATCCAAGCACAAGGATGAATCACAAGAAAAATGCTACAATATTGGTAGCTTGATTTATGTTTGAGATATTGATATGTCATGATAAGACATATATGTAAGTTCAAAATGATGTGATACCTACAAGTTTGACATGTTTACAAGTCTATAGATCTCGATAAATCTACCAACAACAAGAAGTTGTGAAGAATATAAAGTAAGAATTATTTAAAATTTTACAAGAAAAAAAATTAGAGCTTAATTTAAGAATTGTGAAAAGTATCTCACTATATATAGTGATTTAAAGACAATGATGAATCACTAAGAACCAGTATAACATTGATTCGTTAGTTCAAAAAATTCAACTTGCTCACTAAAATAATTTTTAAGTGTATGCCACAATTAAGATCTCGGGGAATTAAAGATAATAAACTACTTTACAAAGTCCAATAAAGCTAAAGAAAGAACTTAAGAAATCAAAGATAATAAGCAAATTGCTTACTCAGGTAACTCTAATTTAATTTTGTTGATCCCTAAAGTTACAATTTTTTGTTTTGTTATTGACTGTAACCTCATTTCTTGTTGCAATACTATCTATAAAACAATTACCAAAGTGATTATTGAAAAGATACAAGATATTATGCCTTATCTTGTAGGTTGTGAACAAGCTGGTTTTGTTAGGGATATCAACCTCTTTGATAATGCTACCTTAGCTCAGGAGTTCTCTCTAAAGAATAAAATTCTTCAAAGTGAATTTAAAAGGTAGACAATAGAAATGCATGACTTAGTGGATTGTGGTTGTCTATCTAGTCTTATTGCGTATGGATTTCCAGTTGGATTTATGGGTTGAATTATGGCTTGTCTTCTAGGAGTTCAATTTACTATGAATTTGAATAGTGCGTATAATGATTTTTTTAGCACACAAAGAGGGATTACACATGGAGATCCTATATCTCCATGTCTTGTTGATCTTAGCATGAAGGTGTATTGGTTCCTTACGAAATTTGTTGACAACATAGATTATTCGTATCCCCTTAAATGTTCTATCCTCAAAATTAATTATTTTATTTACGCTAATGACGTTTTCATTTTCGCTAGAGGTGATATATGTGAACTCGATTTCAAACTATCTCAATTAGTTTGCTAGCATTCTATATTTGCATGTTAATCCACGGAACACATGCACTTATTTTCTGTGTTGTTCACCTTGGGTCTTATATGCAAAATTTTTAAAATTTGTAACTTATCTGAAAAGTCTTTTCCATTAAGGTATTATAGGGTTGCCAATTATAACTATAGAGTTTTTTCTTGATATGTGTCAAGTACTACTCTAAGAGAGTAGAAGAATAGCTTCAGCATTGAGATAATCACTTTATCCCTAATTCTAGTGTAATTCAATTGTAGAATTTGGTTTTATTTGGCGTTGGAAGGTTATAGTGGTTCGAATTTCTCCTTCTAGTTACGTTCGGAAATGATTGGTATAAGATTTGCGGAGATCTTCATTCAGGTTGTGATGATAGTCATAAGAGTCTTGTTTTCAAAAGATAGATGCTCATATGCACTCCGAATGCCTCAGAGGGATTTGGTATCAAAGACATTAGGAGTTGTAATAAAAACATTTACCTTGAAATGGGTTTATAATTTCCACATGAAAGGTATTGATGTGTAGCGCAATTTGGTTCAAATCACTTGCCGTCTAGGGACACAATTTGAAAAGTTAAAATTATAAGATATGTTAATTAAGGACGGAGAAACATTATATCATCCAATTAGGGACTTTTTGATGATCGGGTAGAGGGTATTCTTTAGACTTAACTAATTTTCATAGTTGTAGAAAAAAATGAAAACATGAGATACTTATGATGCCATTAGAATTAGTAGAGTAAAAAAACTTTTACTAAGTGCACTTGCGATATTGATTATGTGCCAAAGTATACTTATATTGCTTGGGTTTCCACTCATGCTAAACTTTCAACAATAACTATTTTGGTTATAAGAGGTCTATGTTTATACCCTTTTCTGTTTTGATGCAAAAATCATGAGTCACCTCTTTTATGTCTGTATTTTCTCTAATAAGATAGGCTGGATAATCCTTTAATGGATGAGATATAACAAGCATGGTGAGGACTTAAATAAAGAACTAAAGGGTGTATATTCATGCACATTAAGAGGAGATAATAAAATAACAAATTGTATAGGTGTGCTCTGGGTTATATTATAAAGTTTATAAATAAATAAACTTATAGATATTTAAATATAGGTCTAGGGCACGTTTTAGGATAATTGAGTACACTATTTCTAGTTGGATGTACTTTTTGATTACCAATTATCATATGCAAACACTTCCTATACCTCCTCATGCATGCATGCCATTGTTTTAACCATCAATGTGTCTTGCTGAGCAAGCACTTCATTATTGATAAGCCTGGTCAAGCTCACGCAATACCTTTGATTTATGATTCTCGCCAAACTGGCGCAATAGGATATATTCATGTGCGTCGCTAAATTAGCTTTTCTAATCTTGGGTGGTTTATTATATTTTTTTTAAAGACATTTTCTATTGCAAAGAGTCTTTTCAGTTCAACAATGCTTTCCGTTATCGAGAGGCATTATCATCATGTTCAATTAGGTATTTCATCTTTGTAGATTTTAACCTTTCCAAGACAATGTTGTTCAATGATGTAGTGGGTACTCGGAAAGGATTAAGCCTGGTTTTAAGCACAATGGATAGATCAGTTCGCAAGCACGAACTAAAGATAGTTAACCGGAATCCACCAACTAAGTTTTGTAATCCAACAGGAAAAATAGATCAAACTCTAAGTTTTCTATTTCAATTATAAAAGTTAAGCCCTTGTTCACGATAAACATAGAGGTCCTTATATAGTACAAAGTATTAGAGAAAAATTTAGGTAAGATAAAGAAATATGAAACAAAAGGAAAAACAAACGAAATGACTGGAATACAGATAACCTCGGTCCGGTCGGCAGGGACGTGGTCGGGTGGGCAACGATACTAGGTCGGGGGACACAATTTTCGCTCAGGTTCAAGAGCATCAATCTTTAGCAACAACAACTAGCCAATAAATAATGTAACACCCCTACCCCTTGCGGGCTGGTCAATGTCATCAAATGTGGCTCTCCAAGCTGTGTACTGACCCCACTGTACCAACACAGGTCTTTCCGGTGCACTTTGTCCTCACTTGTGCACACCCTGAGAAACTTCCCAGGAGGTCACTCATCTTTGTACTACTCCCAGCCAAGCACCCTTAACTGTGGAGTTTCTAAGTCAATGGGCTCCCTGAAAAGAAGTTGCAACTTGTTGGTATGAGTAGTACTATCAATCCGTTTAAGCACTCATCAATTCTCAATCTCAAATTTGGGGTATCACAATCACCCCCACTAAAGGACTACAACGTCCTCGTTGCACTTGTGAGCCACTGACAATCAATCCCAGGATGCAGAACCTGCTAGGTGACTGAACTGCACTTCACCATCACAGCTCAACACACGGTTTGCAGGGTTGCTATGATACCATTTGTAACACCCCAACCCCTTGCGGGCTGGTCAATGTCATCAAATGTGGCTCTCCAGGCTGTGTACTGACCCCACTGTACCAACACAGGTCTTTCCGGTGCACTTTGTCCTCACTTGTGTACACCCTGAGAAACTTCCCAGGTTTGTAACACCCCAACCCCTTGCGGGCTAGTCAATGTCAGAAAATATGGCTCTGCAGGCTGTGTACTGACCCCACTGTACCAACACAAGTCTTTTCAGTGCACTTTGTCCTCACTTGAGCACATCCTAGGAAACTTCCCAGGAGGCCACCCATCTTTGTACTACTCCCAGCCAAACACGCTTAATGTGGAGTTTCTAAGTCAATGGGCTCCCTGAAAAGAAGTTGCAACTTGTTGGTATGAGTAGTACTATCAATCCGTTTAAGCACTCATCAATTCTCAATCTCAAATTTGGGGTATCACAAATAATTTTACCCGATCGATCGGGTATGAGGAGGTCTGATCGAGTCTGAGGCCTTGTTTAGTTCTTCGTCTTTTCTCGCATCCGCAAAGCCTTCACATCCTTTATATGCGCAACAAAACGTCCTACATAAGTCTCCTCCACTTGCAAAGAACTGGACCTCGAGTTTTTCTCAGGATAAAGAAACACATTCTCATGAATATCCCTTAGCATCATTGCCTCTTCCTTCAGAACACTTATCCATCCCAGACAATGAAGTAGAATTTCGCATACTCCCCAACTCTGCACTTCTCTGTAATCCATACGAGCTTTCTAAAAAACTCTCATCTCAAATTCCAATAGTAAAATACCCATTCAAGCATAGTAAGTGTGCGCAAACAAAAAAATATCGGGATCACAAACATAATAAACCAAAGTGTCAGTGATCCTTATCCGGTCTTATCCAGTTAAAGGATCTACATGTTGTGACTCCTCGGCAAGCCGACGAAAATGTTCTTTGTAACACCAACAACGGTTAACTCGTCAAAGTTGGCATAATGTTTCCGACCCATGTTTGTAATAATACCCCGATCATACAATAAGAAGTCATCTTTGGCACTGAAACTCTCTGTTCTTGTGTCCCCCTCTACACGGTTTGGTAATGGTCGTGGCAACATAACCAAATAATCTACATCAGGTGCATATTGACATTCTTGATCCTCTCCTAGGCATAGCATAACATTTAAAGTCTTATGGATTACAACACTTATGATTTCAGGTTCAAGTGTTTCATCAAACACCTTGAGTGCACGAAAATACAACCCTATGGCTCACTAGGTATGGCTTTAACATCATTAGGAAACATCTTGTCTTCAAAAAAACAAATCTCCTTAACCACAAAAGGATCACGATCACCAAAAAAATATGGTTCGGAGCCTCGGAAACAACTAAGACCCTTTAGGGTTTCACTAAAGCTCTTTATTCTATACTAGAAACTACACGATATGCACCATATACATCTATTTGGATCCCAAAATGGACTTTTCCTCGAGTTTTTTTTTAAACCAGAGATAAACCAACGAATAGATCGAGATACTAAGATGTCTACCATAGGGAGTAGTGAATCGAACTCTTCATAGTACTACTTCATCGAACCTGTTTGCTTGAGATTCTTCAAATCATTTCTTGCAGAATCTATTGAATATGTTCATATCTCCTTCAGCCTTTGGTATAAGTAGTCATTAAAGTCGTCAACAGAGATGATATATTGGATAAGGACGCGGCTAAAGTGGCATTTTCCTTTTCCAATCGCTTTTGGGTTGTAGGTTGATCTCCCATTGAATCAGGTAGTAAAACGACTGGAGAACCTTGGCTCTAATACCAAATGATGTAGAGGAATCTCATAAAGGATTAAGCCAACACTTAACCACAATGGATAAATATGTTCATCATCTTGTCTCGCATCCGCAAAGCCTTCACGACCTCAATATGCGCAACAAAACTTCGTACATCATCAAACCTTGAGCAACATTATCACCATTTTAAATAATACCTTCCCTTGGCGAAGAATCTTTTTTATTTCTAGAGGATGATTTTTCATTGTGACAAATATTGTCTTCTTTCATCCCATTATAATGCATTTGCCAAATTAGATTAATTGGCATCTTAATGTGAAATATGTGTTCATGAATGTGTCCCCAATTATTTGACATTTCTACAGAAAATGTCTTTGCTTCTCCAAAAATGTTTTTAAGAAATTGTATCCATTACAATTCAATATTTCCTTACTTGACCCTAGCTCTAACACCCCAACCCCTTGCGGGCTGGTCAATGTCACCAAATGTGGCTCTACAGGTTCTGTACTTACCCCACTGTACCAACACTGGTCTTTTCAGTGCACTTTGTCCTCACTTGTGCACACCTTCCCAGGAGGTCACCCATCCTTATACTACTCCCAACCAAACACGCTTAATTATGGAGTTTCTAAGTAATGGGGTCCCTGAAAATAAGATGCATCTTGTTGGTGTGTGTAGTACTATCAATCCTATTAAGCACTCATCAATTCTCATCTCAAATGTTGGGTATCACACTATTGCTCAGTGGCTCACATATTAAGTGTGTCCTATCACACTAGTGGCCACAAGCCACTGTATGCTAATACACATTCACATGTTCATCGTCCCAAACTATTCAGATGGCTCATTAAGTTCCCAACGAACTATATCATGTTTCTTGAAGTAAATACAAGTTGCGTCGTGCAACATGTTAATGATGTGGATGCCCACTTATATTTCATGGAATCCAAGATAAAAGAGGACATTTCTCAACAAATCCCAACATCCTAAGCAAAATTGACCAACTGACCAAATTGTGCTTCAAGACAACTTAGGGACAAATAGAAAGAGATTCGCGTGATCTTAGGAGCGGACATACCAAAAATTTTAAATATGGCAGTACCCCAATGTTAAAGGGAATAGAGAATCCCGCAAATCACTGAAAGAGCTTTATCAAGTACATGTAGCTCAAAGGAATTGACACCATACCATTACAGTGCTTTTATGTCATTGACAACAATTGACACAAACTTGGGAGGACCTAACACATGATATCATCATGGTATACTTGGATAATACCAAAACTCAGCTCACTAGAAGAGCCCTTGAAGTCATGACCCAGGTAAAAGACAAAGGCTTCACAAATATTGTTATAAAGATGGTGTGAAAAAGCCGCCGCAATGTTTATCAAACCCATAGAACATGAACAAGTCCTAATTTATGTTGATAATTTTCAATCTCTATATAGGAATCAATTTCACTACATAGGGTTGAAACATTCAAATCCCTTAACAAGGTTTTAACAAATATTGAAGATGATTATAAAAGGTTATACTAACAAGAACATCTCTCCTAGGTGTATGATTAAAGTGGACCTACAAAAAGCTTATGACTCAGTTGTATGGATGTTCTTGGAACAAATGTTGACTGCTCTGAATTTCCCTAATCAGTTTATAGGTTGGATTATGGAGTGTGTGTCAACAATATCCTATTGCATTCTGATAAATGGAATGATGACTCCATCTTTCAAGGCTCAAAAAGGGTTGAGACAGGGAGATCCAATGTCTCCTCTGTTATTTGTGTTAGTTATGGAATATCTCAATAGGCTAATGAAGAATATGACTAAGGATGAGAACTGTTCTTATCATCCTAAATGCAAGAAGTTGGGGCTTACACACTTATGCTTTGCTGGTGATCTATTATTCTTCTGTAAGGGTAATATTCAGTCAGTTATGGAAATTCATGATGTTATTCAACAATTCTCTTCTGCTACTGGTTTGAAGGCTAACATGCAAAAGAGCTCTCTATACTCTGGTGGAGTGTGCTCTGATGCAAAAATTCATATGCTGGAGAATCTGAATCTAGTGGAAGGGAGTTTGCCTTTCAAATACTTAGGTGTGCCATTGTCATCCAAGGGATTGAGTATTATGCAATGCAAACCACTAGTGCATAAAGTTATTGCAAAAGTGCAAACTTGGACTGCAAGATTACTTTCTTATGCATAAAGGAAATTGTTAGTGAAAGCTGTGCTATTTGGCATTCAGGCTTATCTGACACAAATTTTAGCAATTCCTAAGTAAGTAATCACAGAAATTGAGAGTAGGTTGAGATCCTACTTGTGGAGTGGTGACTCTACTATCTTTAGGAAAGCTCTGGTGAATTGGGAGTCTTGTTGTAAGCCTAGGAGTAGTGGAGGTTAGGGTCTGATCAATCTGAGAATCTGGAATACTGCAGTAACTTGGAAGCTTCTGTTTGCTTTAGCAAATGACAAGGAGGTGTTGTGGTTTGGATGGGTACATGTATATTATATGAAAAATCAGGCAACAGTTTCGAATATGAATGTTCCAATTGCAGCATCTTGGACAATCAGGAAAATTATCAAAATCAGAGAAAAGCTTCAGTGTTTGAGTCAAGACTGGAGCTTAGTCACAATACATGGGAAATTCTTTATTAGTGCCTGTTACAAGTTGCTAGCTGGTGAGAATAGCCCTGTGGTGTGGAAGAGTATCTTAGCTGGCAACTGTGGAGAACCAAAGTTTGTGTTTGTACTTAGGTTGTTTTTGTGGCAAAGAGCTGCCACAAAAGACAGAG
Source organism: Corrigiola litoralis (assembly GCA_901111285.1). Taxonomy (NCBI): domain Eukaryota; kingdom Viridiplantae; phylum Streptophyta; class Magnoliopsida; order Caryophyllales; family Caryophyllaceae; genus Corrigiola; species Corrigiola litoralis. The sequence continues at coordinate 6,888 of CAAKMY010032012.1, read as the reverse complement.
TCAGGAGGTGGAATCCAAGAGTTGACCCCATCTGTGTCCTGTGCAATGTAGAGAATGAAACTATATCACACCTATTATTCCAGTGCAGTTATAGCAGCATTATATGGAAGAGTTTACTGGGATGGTGGGGATCGAGTAGAGATGCACGAAACTGGGAGGAGGAGGTCAATATAGCTAGCAGAATCTGTAAGAAGACTGGGCCTGCAGCTGCTATATACAGAAATATGCTAGCTATTGTAGTCTATCAAATTTGGATAGAAATAAATGCTAGAGTTTTTAGACAAGAAACTAGGCCATTAGAGGTTGTATTGGAAAGCATAGTTTCTAGTCTTTTTGTCAGGTGTAGTAAGTCTCTGAAATTGAGTTCTGAGTTATGGAACAGGGATAATGTTTGCACCTAGTGTTTGTTTGTGCTTTGCAGCCTCTTCTTAGCACATGATGGTTGTGAGGCTTAGGATCTAGAAGGTACATCCTTGGCTTCTTAGCTGATGCTTTGTAAAAGAAGAGTTTTTTTTTGGAGTCTTTGTTGAGTGGCATGTTTAGGTGTGTTAATCTCATACTAAGCTTGTAATGTCTACCATTTGGTTTAATGGAAATCACATTTTACCAAAAAAAAAAAAAAAAAAAAAAAAATATTGAAGATGATATTTGTAAAAGCACCCTTGACTCCATGCCATACAAGGAAAATAAAGAATACGAGTATCTAGAAGGTGATGTGATCGACCATGTTATCACATTCGAGGTGGAAGCAAACATAATCCCTTGTATGAAATAATCATTATCGTGGTTAAGAAAAGACTACAATCACATCATGTTAGTCTTATAAAAAATTATTCTAATTTCTCATAATAGACAACTCGCTTTAAATTGTCTAACTTATTAACCTTTGTTCGCTACATCACATTATGAATAAAATCATCTTGATGACAAGAAGTAAACATCATATTGACATTCAAGGAATTTTCCAACCAGAGAAAAACACTCAGATTTGGAGAGGCCTAAGCTTAGCCTACTGAGTTCAAGCCATAAGTCTATATTCCTTACCCGTTATTTTTCTCAACAAGTCAATGCACGAACTCTTATGCTAAATTCAATAATACATCTATGAGTTTATCTTGTCTACATATGTCTAATATATTCAATGATGAATAATTTTTTTTATAATGAGTCATGTCTTATTGTAGAAAAAAAAAAAAAAAACTGATTATATAAAGATAATTCAAAACTTGACAATCCTAAAACTTAATAATGCTCATACCAACCCACAGATTTCAGTAAGCAAAATATGATTTAGGCTAAGTGATGAAATGACCATTTCACTTATACTTGAGAAATGAGTTCATGTAATACCCATATAGTTTGGGTATTTTATTATTTAATTTTTTTATGGGGTTAAATTATATTGGTCATAAAATATATGAGTTTTATTTCATTTGAGAAAAATATATTGGATGCATATATTTATTTTGGAGATAAAAAATGTTTGGATTTTAATTAAGGCCTAAATTATTTCACTAGGGTGTGTCATTTAACCCAAGTATTTTATGATCTCTAATTTTTTTTTGTATAACCTCTTGACAATACAATGCTCACAACCTTTTTACTCTTCCTTTGGTTTGGCGTGAAAAGAACCTATAGGAGCTACCTATCTCAGGTATTTGTCATCCCCATCATTCACTAAATTTACTACGTTATGCGATCATCTTTACCCTATTATCAACAGAAGTGTCTTGCTTAACTAGGCGTTTCATTATTCATGTTTTTTGGCTTAGTGTTGCTTAGAGTTCGTCCTGACTTCAAGCCAAACCGTACGACGTCAGTGCATCCTCTATTTTCGGTGAGCTTATGATTTAATTCATTCTAGTCGATTTATTTTGGTTTTTATTTACTATTTTATGATTTCGGATTTTCGGTAATAAATTTTGAAATTTCAATTTCTTTTGATTTGGTCGGGTGATTTGATATGCGTATGTGTCAAGAATTGGGTGCGGATTTGTGAAGTGATTATTTTAGTGCCTTTTGGTCGATTTTGCGTAGTTGAGGTAACACAAGTCTACCACTTTCGATTATGTATAATTTGTGATCAAGGTGCAGTTTCAGTTGATGAAGTGGTTATTTATTAATTTCTACATGATTTTACAAATTTAAAAACCGGGTTATATGTATTTTCGTGTAATACCAAATTTAAGTTCTTTGAGTTGGTTTATTTTGGATTGGTTCGTTTAGTTGGTTTGGTATGAGATGAGTCATGTGGTTAAGATTACTCTTGAGATTAAGACTATTTGTCAAGTTTAAGAGGTTTCTCAAGTTTGATTATGGAAAGAGTGTTCAGGTATATTGATTAGCTTTGCGAGGTAATTTTAAATTGCAAGTGAGGGTGATTCCTTCTATGATTTAGATTGCAGGATCATGGTGATAACTCATTTATTAGTAAGACTTTTCAGTTAAGTCACTAGAGATTGGTTTTGAGTTTTGTGGTGAGCCAGGTCATGGAGCTTGTTTATATGTGAGATTATGGAAGGTTTGGTTCTATGGAGATTGAGTTTGGTTAAGCTATGGCATGTGCTGCACTTTGAGTGACTGAATTGGTGTTGTCTCGATTGTTAAATTTTGTGTTGTAAGTATGAGTGGAATAGTACACCAACTTGGCTCTTGATGATGTATAGAAGGACTTTTGAGATACTATTTATTGAAATTTGTATATTATTGACATATTTGCCGCAAATTCTTTGTTATATGTTTATAAGGCCTGAAGTGTCGTAAACAAGTTTTATAAAGGTTTTTGAGATAGTTTGAGATTGATGTTGTAGTTTTCTATAACGGTTATGCCTTGACATTCCCGACCCTAATACTTAGACTAAGGCCTAATGACTTGGTTAGTAAGTTGGACTGGTAGTTTTTCAATTGTGAGATAGTGAGTTTGGTCCAGAGTATAGAGATATGGAGTTAGAACTTGAGTTTGAGTTCTAAGGTTAGCAAGGATAGAAGGGGTATTATTTTCCTTTTTTACTTGTTTCTATTTATTTTTTAGTGTGATTATTTTCCAAATAAAGTGAAACCTAAAGTTAAAATGTTTTCCATGACCAAATGAATTTTCGGTAAGATGAGTGTTACCAGCTTTCCACTAATTTTGCTATATGCATACTCTGTCATGAGAGTAGATTGTCTTGATTTCAGGTATTCGAGCTATTTGGTATAAAAAAGACTTTTGTTGTATTTGTTTTGAATTTAAGGGATTTATTATTTAGTAGTAGTAAGGGTTTTGTATTTTGTTATATGCATACTCTGTCACGCTAGCAAAGGCCAACATCCTTCACGAACTAAAGTTACCATCACATCATATCCTCGTAAGACATTTCACTTTCAATAGGCCATAAGGATCGCCTTAAAAGAACAAATTCTTGATCTTGATATAGTCCACAACAATTGATTAAGCTCGTGACTAGCAAATTGCGATAAGGTGCACCTCAAAGGTGATCTTAATTTAGACAATGTAGCTCACTTGGTTGAATTAGCACCAATATATAGCTATTAACCAAGTCATGGAAAGACAAATTCTAATACCACATTTAAAGACCTATTTTCACGTTTTATCTTTTTCTCTGATATTTAAAGAGAACTGTTACTTCTAACTTGGGACTCAGGTTGAGTAAGACATGAGTTTCTTCTCTAAGATGATCAACACAGAGCTCATCGCTTTGAAAATTAGTGACACATCTATGCCACGCACACATGCACCAAGCAGGGGGCTACATAAGCTAAACATATCTTGCATATAAGTTCAAATGCATCTACTTTAACCATCACCTTAGCCCCAATTATCATTCGGTCAAAATGGGGGCTTTAGGAGCCCTTCTTCATGATATCACTATCGATGACATCATGCGTCTAAATCCTTAATGACGCATGTATATTGGATCCTTGTGCATCCCTTAAACACGAGTTCAATTCGCTCCTCCTCATTCATACACTTTGTGCAAGAGTTTTTCCTTACTGTTCCCACAATTTTAGCTTGTCCCTCCATCTCATTGTGCACTAGTTAACCTTGTTCCTCCTAGTTCGACACACTATACTTGACTCTCTCTTAATTTCACATAGATTTCTTTTACAAGCCTTCGTCGATACCCTTCCACGAGTATACCTTGTTTCAAACATTTTTCTCATTATAATGTCCCATTACGTACCCCTTGCTTGGACAAATTGCTGCCTCATCTCGCCTAAATATAGTTTATCCCCTCTCTGGATTGTTGACGTCATCTTTTCTATCAACACTCATAATATAAAATTCCAACCATAAAAGCTTTCTTATTACTTTAATTTGAAACTCCCTAGAGGTCGAGCGTATGGTCATGTAGCCTGAGTGACATTTATAATTTTTTATAGAGCCAATAATATGGCCCAGTCTTGCCCGAGCTTTGGTTGAGTTTGACGTTCATTATATGACTGGATTTAGACTTTGACAAAAGAAATTTGACCACGTGAGCAACAATAATGCATTATGAACAAATAGTGTATGACGAACTAATAGTGTATGATGAAATATTATGATTGGATTTAGAGTTTGAGAAAGGAAATTATCATGTGAAGCCTTGAACCAGAAACAACAGTGCATGATGAAATAATAGTGCAAAACAAGTCATTAGACAAAATACCCACATTTTAAATGAGCTGTCAAACTAACGAATAAGATCAGCTAAAAGCACTAATATACCACTAGACATGGAAGTAAAGTACTGGCATGAAAATCATAATTCATACAGCTATTCCATACTATAATTCTTTGTCAAAAACTAATAGTAACCACCATTATATTCAACCACACTAAATTATAAAAAATTTGATCATTTGGACAAAAAAAAAAAATCAATTTGTAAGTTTGAAATTACTTGTTAATGGTTAAATTTTGAGCTTTTTGTAAATACACACAAAATTCATGTCCGAAATGGCCACAAAACCCGAAATTCGGAAAACCAATGGCCCAAAAAAGCCCGATATGGCCCAGAATATTTAGTGATAGAATTTATTTATGCCTCGACAATAAAGCATGGTCCGGCCAAGCACGATGCACCTACCTATTTTATGACCTTTGCCTAGGCCCAAATCGGCTCAACCCTTGCTCACCTTTACTTATGTGTTTCCCAAAGGCCCTAGAGATTGACCCTCAAGTCATATTAGTTGATACACAATTATGTTAATGTATTTCCTACTTGATATTTATTGTAAGTCATAACTTTAAAGGTTCGATGTGCATTTAAGCTATTGTGTGTCATAAATTATGATATTTTGTATACATTTATACTTACAATAATTTCAAACCAAAATATTTTGATAAAAATTTTTTCTTATATGCATTATACCTTATATTCATTGGTTTTCATTTATGTTGTATTCATCATATATTGCATGTTATTTGACCATAACCTTAGCTGTACACTTTGGTCAAAGTGGATGGTTTTCTGGATCCCAAATATTTACCCTCTATGTCCAAAGATGATAACAACACAAAATACCCTTCACTCCAAATAATCAACCTTTGAAGTTGTGTCTACAATTGTTTATGCCAAAATTAAGTGTAAACATAAACTTTTGAGGCCGAACAATGTCTTAAGTACATATCCATTTTCATGTCTTATTCTTTGCATACCCATGTGTAGTGGACGCGCAATGTTTCTTTTCGTTGGACCACCCAATACAAGGTCTTTACAGCTTTGGATTGGCCAAGACCTTTTCTAATTTTCACCGTTGTGCTACACCATATAGTACAAGGCACCATTTTACTCCAAATTGTATTCAATACAGGCCAATCATAAACATGCTTTAAATATGTTATGGACACTTGCGTTGCACCCACCTGTTCAAGGCCCAAATTTTCTCAAACAGTTGTTTAAGCTACATCGGTCATTCCAACATCCAGAACCTTCTTGTATCTAGAAATTTACACAAGTGGACTAATTCCATGCAGAATCATGATCAAACTCAAACATTTGATGTTCCAATTCCTTTAAGGGTTACCTACAAGTCCTAATGTTTTCAATTAACATATCTGAACTTGTCATAACAACAATCAAAGGCCAATTCACAACACTTCACCTTGCCAATAGCTGAAGATGTTAACCCGTATGTTATACCATGTAATGCACTACTACACCTGTAGCACACAACTTGTGTGATGCTCATTGTAGAACACGATACCTAGGTTATCCTCCTCCTCCCCTTCTTATTACATTATACAAATTACCTTTTGTCAACTAACAAATAATTTTTCTAGTAATTATTTAAACATCGAGCATGTAAATTATTTGTTTATCTTCTACTCCTTACAAAAAATTATTCTTTCACATTATATGTTTTTTGGTCTAGGCTAAAGATCCTTCACGTATAAAGTCATCACCTTTTTGTGTGAATAAATTATATGTTGAACTAATACTCTTAGGCCGTGAAGTTGAATTTGTTTTTGGAAGAAATTTCAACGTGAAAAAATACAACTATAATACTAACAAAGGATACCTAATAAGGGAACATATCAACCCAATCATAACCCAACTAACTGGTAACTAAAGAAAAAATACTTACTGACTACAAAAAACTAGCATCAACAACATTCTTAACAACTGGAACATTACTTCTTACGTCCCCTATAACACCCCAACCCCTTGCGGGCTGGTCAATATCACCAAATGTGGCTCTTTAGGCTGTGTACTGACGTCACTGTACCAACACTGGTCTTTTCAGTGCACTTTGGCCTCACTTGTGCACACCTGAGAAACTTCCCAGGAGGTCACCCATCCTTGTACTACTCCCAGCCAAGCACGCTTAACTGTGGAGTTTCTAAGTAAATGGGCACCATGAAAAGAAGTTGCAACTTGTTGGTATGAGTAGTACTATCAA